>JABSTQ010004126.1:0-25223 GCA_013358835.2 Ixodes persulcatus
TTCGCGCGCCTTCAGTACGATTTCTCAATAAATCGCCACTGTGCCCCTTGGACACACTTTGGGAACCAACAGATGTTTACGTCGCTGCCCGAAATCTTGAATCAGCGTGCAGCGCTGCACCACAATAAAAGCAAAACGGACTTATAGGCTGGTTCACACAGTTGCGTTTGGTTCCGCTCGAGTACGACGCGTGCCTTTCAAGCTCAGGCATGTCTATGCTCGACGCAACTGTAGCCATAGCAAACTCTGGTTGTAAAGCCGGCGCAAGTGGTTGCAGTCGCAGTCAAACGAAAATGTGTGAACCAGCCTTCAATCGCTCCCAACGTAAGCAAATAAAAAAAAAAACACCAAAAACGAAAAAATTGGAGTGGAGCGATAAATGGGGTTCATCCGATGGAAATGCGTGAGCGTGTTCTTCCTCACCCCCTTCGTGTCACGTAACACGAAATCATGTAATCTACGTGATAACGTGACACGAAAACGTCATCTTTACGTGATCACTTCATACAAACTGACGTCATCTTTACGTGATCACGTGACACAAACACGTCATCTTACATGATCTCGTTACACGAAATGACGTCATCTTACGTGATCACGTTACACGAAATGACGTCATCTTACGTGATCACGTTACACGAAATCACGTCATCTTACGTGATCACGCGACGCGTCATCTTACGTGATCACGTAACACTCCTCTTGTAAGTCAACCTCTCCCCACAGCACCGCGCTCCGCGCTTCCGGGGCCCGTGCAGTGCTGTAGTCGAAAGCAAGCTCCCTATGGCAAGCGAAAGCTTCTGAAGTCTCACATTGAGAATACTCGCAAGCGACCGTCTGTGGAAGCTGTGGAAGTTTTGGTGAGATCGAGCCATCGTGTTCCTTAACTATTGTTGGAGTTATCGTTCAATAAAGCCCTAAACAAATATGAATGTAGTTGGTATAGACATCAATATCTATCACAAATGCGGTTTGACGTCGTTTAATTTACGTGTATATACAAGTGTAGCAATAAATGAGTTATTTGTGCATACATGTTTAAAAAGTTTTGTTAATCGACATAGGACGTGGGGAAGTACATGTGTTCAGATTTTTCTTCATGAGCGCAAATACACCTGACGCAATAAATAGTGACGATTTCGTCGTCCAGTGGTGAGCAGGTGATTTCTTGCTCGAAAAAAGCATTTCACAAACCAAGTTCTGTGACATATGCCTTTTCCAATGTCTGGCCACTATTTCGGAAACTTTCAGTCCAAACGTGTACTCTGTTGTTTTTGCTATCTTATGAGGTGGTCACAGAGCCTATCTTTTTATCTTCCTCCAGGACAGACGTACAGAGTCATACCGCAACACGGATCTGTGGAACACACATAGCTATCGCTCTCCTGTGGCGGTACAGTAGCAGACGACACAACGCAGCTCCGTAGTCCAGTGGTTCTCAGATGGCGGTCCGCGGACCCTTTGGGGTCCGCGAAGGCATTCTAGGGGTCCGCGAAGCCTAGCCTCATCAGTCAAGCGCGGCAATAAAAGTTGTCTTTTTTTCAGGTCGAAAAAAATGTTTCAGTTTTTGGACAAGTTTTCTGTTGTGAACGTCAATAAGAGAGGTCTACTTCACACTAGCCCTAGTTATACCCATTTATTAAATCATTATTTTATTTAACCTATAACTCTCCTCTCCTCTCACCACGAACGGGGTCCTCCGCCATCTCCGCCGATCCACAAGGGGTCCGCGTGACATCGATGGTTGAGAACCACTGCCGTAGTCCATCGAGGGCACGGTTAGCCGCGGCCCGTAGCGCGACCGTTCGACTAAGGAAATTGTCTTGAAGAACCGAGAAATGGTATCTTGTATATAAAATCACATGTCGTTAGTATATTCTACTTGCTAGCCAAATAAATATTTGCAGCTTGTGAGAATATGTTTGCGTGACGAGTTACCGTTCACACTCCTGACGGATGTTAGCGATTCCTTCATGTTCGCGGCTCGCAGTTATCGGACCACCCTCGGAGTGACTTCACCATATTTATTTTTTTTGCTTGCAGGACATTGTAAAAATCACAAACACGCGAGAGAAAAAAATCTTATGAGTACGCGTGATTTTGAGCTGCGCAGCTCAAAGATGCCCGATAAATGTCTTCCAGCTTGGGGAGAAACTAATCGTTTTTTGTTGGAAGTTTGACTAGAGTATGCTGGCAGCTCGTTTTCTGTCTGTTTTATTTATACTCCGTTTCACCGTAATTTGGCAACCCTCAGTCAGAGCTGCTGTGGGGGAATCACAGTCACGGAGCAAAGCACGTGACAGCTACTTTTAGGTGCAGTACTATGGCGCCTGAAGCGCGTCTCCGACTGGTCTGTTTAGCGTCCTATCTGCCCACACATCAAAAGTGGTCTCGAAGTGGCAACAAATGACGTCCCAGAAACGGAGTGTCACGCTGTGTCTTCTCGCGATCCTGGCGATTCATCGTAGAAATGCTGGCGAAGACCACGAGCGAACACGAGTGTCGCTGTCGTCATGGCGTCCCAACGAAAAGCAATATGCAATTTTCGACGTTTTTGTAAGTCGGTAATTTAAATTACTGTATATATTTTTTTTTAAGAAGTAAGACATCATAACTAAATAGGAACTTCTTCTGTGCTAAAACATGCAGTGCGAAGTACAGACACTACTTTTTTTTTAATGTCCGCAAAAAATAGGCTATGCAGCATCGATCGTACCGTTTTTTTTTTTTTTCGCACAATATGTGATGCCCTTTAACACGAAAGTACCGACGTAAAGCGCTGTAGAGACGACATAAAAAAAATTGAAGTGAATCGAGTTTTGTAGTGGAACGGAAAAAAAAAATAATTAACGATTTTTACGGTAAACACTTCCCCTCTAAGTAGAACTTCAACCAAGTGACGGTTAAGCGCTTTCATGCCCATTTCAACGAAGTTGGGAGAACGATATATGGCGTCTTGTGAATACACATGTGGAGCAGCATGTTTATGTTAGAAGCATTGTGTGTAATCGCTGCGCAGAACCTACCAAAAGAAGGTATTATTTGAGCACAGTCTCAACTGTTTCAGTCTACGTGTGCTACGAATACAGCAACTCCGTTCGTAGAAGAAGTGAGGGGAAATGGCGTGTCCTTGATGATACGATTGTGATTATGAAATAAAATGTTCAATAAACCAATAATTGCAACCTGTCCGGTCGCCTGGGACCCCGACACTAATATCGTTCTCTGGAAATTCTATTTTAATTTTGTGGAGTTCATTGAGCGAATAAGAATGTTCCAACAATGAGCTAAACCTACACGAGTTCCCGTATTCAACACAGCGCTTTTGAATTTTAGCACTCTAGATAGTCTGCGAAACAGTGTATACTTGTGTGCAAATGTTCGTCTAACAGTTTTCCGACGTTGGAAAGCATTAGAACGACTCAGAATAACTGCGGAGTTTATACTCGGGGAAGATAAGACGGTGACTTTGGTACCCTGGGGGAAACAGACCGTGGCATTTCAGACAGGTTAACAGCCGGGGGACAAACGTGCTACAATCAGATCCCCTACCAAGTCATCGCTTAGGCGACCGCGGGCGCCCAAGAAACCTTCCTTTTCTTCTTTTATTAGGGGGGGGGGGGGGGGGGGAAGGGGGGGGGGGGGTTATGTAGGCGCTGATTGTCTTCCTCCTTTTGGCTTTTGACCAGACATGTACAAATTACTCAAAAAAGGTAGTTAAGTTAAGTTACTGAGTATCGACGCCAAAAGTAATTGAGTAGAGTAGAAATTACGCATTTGTAATAGTAATTGAGTAAAATACTAACTACTCTAAAAAAGTAGCGAGTTACTTTGAAGTTACTTTCGAAGTTACTTTTTTATATTTTTGTGGTAGCAAAATGAACAGCAGTTTTGATCCGTGAAAACCCCTTCGAGCCTAATATAAATGCAGTCATTGTATGGCTTGCGTTTTCACCAAATTAGTTTATTCGCTCAAAGTTCTTGATAGGAGAGTTTTCCCCTTTTCTTCCTAAAGACGTCCCCAGCCAAGCTAAAAAGACGTTCCCCCGACGCGCTGGATGGAACGTACGGCAGCGTGAATTTGAGAAACAGGCTGTGCAGGGTCGTGTAAGCGAGTGTCGGCATTTTAGGTGTCCATGACGAAACATATGAGGTTTGCCTCGGCTAGAGGGTCTTTTATAACAAACTCTCCTCCTTTTCTTTTTTTTCTTCGGCAAGTTGAGATTGTTATGGCTGGCCCTCCTTTATTCCCAAGACGTTCGGAGAGCACGCTGAGCGAGTGCACCTGACCGCCAAGGGTTCAAGTCTTGCGCCACGACGATGAGATCATCCGGACGACTGCGCGTCTACCAAAAAAAAAAAAAAAAAAAAAAAATTGGTTTAACAGAAGATTGAACGAAGTATACTTCGCCGCTGACGCCGGGTCCAACAAAAGGATCCCCAAGGGTGATCGCAATCCTCGCCGGCGAGGATTGCGAGTCACCCTTCTTATTTATTTCTGCGCTCAAACTTTTGTGATTAGCGAAATTAGCACTAGATTTCAAAAGTAGTTAGTACTTTGAGTAGAAGTTACCTGAAAAGCGTAGTTAAAGTAAACTGCTAATTACCTTAATAAAGTTGTAATCGAAAGTTACCAAGTTACTCGGAAAATTAGTTAAAACTACAGTAGTTTGAGTAGAGTAGTTGAACTACGTCCAAGTCTGCTTTTGACAGACGCACAACGAGACTGGCAGAATAAGCGCATGATTCATTTTTTTCGATGGAGGCGTTCTGTCTGTATGCGAACCAAAATTTTTTTTCTTTTAGTAGTTAGTTGTTCTTGCCTTGACTCGGGTCCAGTGGTTGCGTTGTCGTTGTATGCCACTATTTTTTATTTTTTTTTTTTTTAGTTTATGGTAGTTTTTGGGCTGATGGGGTATCAAGGTAGACGTAAAGAAAAAGAGAAATTGTGCCTCGACAAGAAAAAAAGCAACAAAAAAAGTTGTTGTTGCAATCAGGAACGTTTTCAAAGCCCGGAGCACCTCGCCTTCGTTCCCGTGACATGTCGCTCGCTTTCGCGTAGCACCCCTCAATTCTGAAGGCTACTGTGTTCTTCAGGGAAGACATTTTAGGAGCCTGCAGTGTTACCCACAGGTACAAGATTGAGAGCGTAACCCATGCACTTGAAGAGAAGGGGAAGGGGAAGCTCTCTTCTTATCGGGACTCTCTTTTATTGGTTTTCCACGTCGCGATTGTCCTACAAAATCAACTGTCATTTATTTCTCGCTCGTCGCTTCCAAGTACTGCGCGCAACTAGTGGGATAAGGTATAGTCATAGCTGATTAACACGATGCATATCTCTAACGCACAATAGTTTACGAAATCAAGGTTTCGCTGAAATGGATAACTCACACGTACAGTTCGACGCGCAATACCTTTGACGTATTGACTCGCGAGAGATGCCCCCAACACGGCCGAGTCTGGTTGGTGTTCCAGACCTACATCTAATACCCCTGTCAGACGGCGATCTAAAGGTCCTTTCACTAAGCTCCTTTAAAAAAATCGGCCAATCAGCTAGCGATGTGGAGTGCGCACGTGCTCTGTGGCGCGCGCACGTGCTCTACGGCGTGCGCTGGTTCGCCGATTTTATAAAGGAGCTTAGTGAAAAGGATCTTTAAAACGCCGTCTGACAGGGGTAGAAATTTGTTGCCTTACGTGTTACTATTTCGCGCGCATTTTGCGCCATATCGAAATGAAAGCGCATGATGAAAGTGACGCTCGTTTTCCGCTCGATGGAAATTTCACGCCAGCTCGTTGTCGTTTGCTGGTACCTTGAGCGCTTCCCAGCGATGCGGAGCGTTAAAAAAAAAAAAAAAAACGTACGATGGCATCCTTTGTACACTCATTACTTCTATAACACCGAGCCGCCTCGTATCCTTTTGTTTTTCTGTCATGGTACTAATTTCTTTCTGCGCATTACGGCTGTTACGACGCTAAGTCTGTCTGCATCTTCGAATTTGAACTTAGGCTCAGAACAGGGACGAACCAGTTTAAATCAGGAAAATATAATTAACACTGTAGCAAAGTAAATTCATCATATCGATCGGAAATACGATTCGACACATTCTATCTGAACACATATTGTGCACAGCGAATCAATAGCGAGTCAGCGTGCAAAACGCCGCCACACTAGGCTACCATAACATCTAAGTGATTTTTGCATAGCACCGAGCACGGAAAAGAGAAAACAGTTATTCATTGACATAAACGAAGAAAATTTATTTAAAACCCGTACACTTCATACGTTCAGTCTGCCTAAGGTTATCAATAGACTCGACCATGTCATTTGTCGAAACAGATAAAGACGTTGGCGAAAATGATTAGACTGAATAACCTAATTGGACCACTTGCACCGGGAATTAAAATCGGTCCTCTTGTCGTAGACGAAGTGGTCATGAGCTTAAACGTGACGTTGAGTCTGATACGAATCTCTCGCGATTCAAGCTCGCAATCGACTGACTTCATAAATAAGGATTCTTGGGGAAAATGCGAAGCTCGATAACATTGCAGCCACACTCGCGCTGCAGCTTCTTGTGCTCATGGCACACTTTCTGCTATTGTTCTTATGCTTTTTAAAATTATTTATCCATCCGACGACCACGAAGTGGTAGCGAGACAACCGTACATTTTCGGAATTGCAGCACGGTAAAAAGGAGCACTCGGAACTAACTCATGCACGACGTCCGTTTTAAGCCTTTTCGCTCATACCCTTGGCGGTTGCATACCCTGTGTCAGCGGGCAATCCGAAAATTCACCAGGTCGAGGGTACGTCAGTTACTGGCTGGTTTGAGGTTATACGAAAAAGGTCTATAGGTTGCGACACATAAAAAAAAAAAAAAAAAAAATCCAGAGATTCACTGATTTTCTGTAAAAAACTTCTATAACCAATGGAATAACTGTTCCTTATAGCATGCACCTTTTATTCTGGGGGTGCACGCCCGCAATGCCCGGTCTAACTTGGTGTTATGGTCGCTGAAGCACGGGGGATAAAATATACCTAGGCACAAGTCTGCCTCTACCATTTACCATAACTTGGCAGGGAGTGAAGACTACGGCTGCAGTGAGCCCATCAGTGCGTCAGAGAGAGCCATGTGACACATTTTTGTCTAAGCGATTTTGTCCTGCGGAGAGCTGTCATGTGTTTCGCTCCGTCCTTTGATTTCCTTGGAGCGGCCGTCCTGTTTGCTCACTGCCACACGAAGTCACAAAAGAAGGGGGTGGACTAACAAAAGAGGAGGTCAGATAGAGATAAACAGGAACAGTAACATGTGCGCCAGAGAGCACACCAAATAATTGTCTCTTTTCCGAATTTCCACCCAGAACGCAACTGAACTCGACTGAGGCATAAACAAAGCACCTAAGCTAAATTTGCTTGCTTTGTCTGTCCTTCTTGGGCTCAAAATAAGCTGGTGCCTTTTTTTTAGTTTGGTTTTCTTTCTTTAACTTTGGTTTTGAGTTGGTTAAGAAATCGAAATACCTACTCGGCATAGCCGATTCACAAACGACACTCCTCAACTGACCTAACGAAAAACGGCGGCGGATACTACGTCAGGATGGCGTCGGCGCGGGCCATCCGATATTTCGCAGATATCGGTTAGATCAAAATGATATCGGCACGATCGTTATTATCTGATTCTGACGCCACTATCTGCGCTATACTGCGTGCAGCTGGGGTATATGTTTATTTTGATTAAGTTACAGATTTTAGCTAATCCTTCAACTTATCTTGACGAGTAGTCCCTTAAATAACGTTCCCATGTCCGTATAACTCACCTTCACAGAACAGACTAGTATAAACTTCACAACTTCTTTTTTTTTTTTTTGTATGTGTTCAAATTGATATTTAAAAAATCATCATTTGAGTTTCGAGTGCATTGAAAGAAAACCCAAAAAGGGACCTCGCAAACAGAATGGAGAAGCCAAAAACAAACTCAGCCAGTAAATATATCCAAGGTGGCGATGGGCTTTCCAAAAAGTAACCTTCGATAACTAACAAATCTAGTGGGACAAGAGTGGAACAAGTCGTGGAGTTGGGCTAGTTGGTGGAACATATTGCCCTGTGTGTGTGTGGGATTACTCCTTCTACTTGTCTTTCGTCTTTGACTCTGCTTTTCCACTTCAATAATCTAGAGCAAGGATCTCAAAATCATTTGAGTGTAGGTGCCTGATAGCCCATGCCGAAAATATCGAGGACCAATATAGGGTAAGGGGGGGGGGGTATATACATTTGGAAAAAAAACAAAACAGGAGTGATGGTGTTGTATGTTGCACAGCAGCCGAGTCTTTCAGCAACACTCAGAGATTTTCCAAAACAATAAAAGGATTTTGTGCTATTTGCTTTTTGAAAAATAGCCGTTTTCAGCTTTTATTTATGTATACAACTACTTCGGGTATGTACCTAGTGTGATTGCAAGATTTAAAATACCACCATCTAGCCAACGCGCTGGAGCTTTCCGGTACAACTTGGGACCAAGCGCACAATATTTACTGCGTCGCTCAATTCACTCGGGAAGTATCCGAGTTAAATATGTATCGAACGAAAGTCTTCTCGTATGGTAGTTTTTAACTTTCCTCACGATTATTAAAGTAGAATTACAATAAAACACCCGTGTCTTAAGTTAACGGTATGTAAGACGAAACAATCCTCGATCTGAAAGAAAACATATTAGCGCTAAATATGGTGAAACGTCATAAGAGCAGAGCTATACGTTTCCAGTGGAAATGAATGGACGACAAGAGGTCATTGTGTATGGCGCATGCAGCGCTGAATCAGAGCCTCCTATATATACTATATATATAAGCGTCTATGCCTGTCAACCCACAGTCCCTGCACGACCACCGGTGCTTCTCCGCATAAGTGTTTCGGAAGCGCCACCCCGTGGCTGTCGTGGCTACAAAATGATTTGCGCGTGATGCAACCCGCGACGGCTCGCGGAAACGTTCGGCTCTCGCTCATCTGAGCCTGACGTATCCATGCGGTGTCTCGGCATTTCTGAACTTACCACGGTTCCACGTCCCAAAGGCATCAAAACACCGGCAATATTACCAGGAGAATAACTGGACGTTATGACAGAATAGACCGATCTCACTAAGCGTTGGACGCATGCGTGAAGCCGCCATTACTTTAGTTCACAGGAGGCAGGCGCCAGTGCCCGAGACGGCTCGTGCCGCCTCGGGCTCTGCACGCGCAGAGCTCTAGAAAGGTTGTCGCACGTGCAGAAAGACTAACGTTCCCTCGATGCATTGAGGCAGCGGTGACGTAACCAAACTGGCTGGTGAGATCGGTCTATTGCCGATGCTAAACTTTTAGCTGTTAATTCGTCCAGAAGAATTGTGTCTCATTTTTCGCGCCGGCTGTACCACCTTAAACAGAATTTAGTTTCTTTTTCATGTTGTGATATATTTGTAGCACGTCCATTCATCGTATGCATCTGGCAAATAGGTTATCACTATATGAGCATAACCGCTGTATTTATTCGTTACATAATAAAGGTGGTGGGCGATCAGGTGTAAATCTGTGAAGGTTGTAAGCTTTCTGACTATTGTTACCAGAGTGTTTTTTAAGCTGAATTCAATGAGAAAACCGACAGGTTAATCTGTTTGACACGTTCTAGCGTTATACATATATGGGCTGTATGACCTAATAAGCAAAAGGCATATAGGGATGTCATATGACACGGTGTCGCGTGACATCAATACGTCATGTGACTTTGTGATGTGACGTCATGGGACTTTGTAACGACACGTACACCATGGTGTCGCGTGACTCATAAATTGACTAGCATTGATCCTCAGTCTGTTTGCCAGATTAAAATGGTTACCGTGCCGAATGGGAAAAATAAATACGCAGCGATTTTATTGCTGTAACATTCATGAAAGGGTGAAAATTTATAGTTCATATTGAGGTTCTATATCAGGCATGACTTGCTGCGTATCAATTTGCGGTGCAAAAAGAAACGCGAGCCCTATTCTAATAACACAGTATGATACCATGAAATACTGTCTGATCCACTTGAGCGAGCAAGGTTGGTTCAAGCGATACACAGAAACGAAATCCGCACCAAAGTAGACTCAATAAACCGGCGTCGGCAACAGCACAGTGAACCCAGCCTCGCGAGATTCGATTTTGACTCGCTGCATATTTGCAACATGCACCGCTTTTTTTTCACACTAACAAGTCATATGCAGTCTTAGATCATCTTCTAATGATCAGCTTGTCCTTATGGCAAAAAGCGAGCAAACTTATGTTTTCATACACCTTATCATTTCTGGCACACATTCTTGCCAGCATTTCTTTAAATATTACTTCAGTTACAAAAAAGCCTGCATTGCTATGAAACACTTTAGCAGGGGGTGGAATTTACATGGGGTTCATAAAACATCACTGGAATATATAAATAAATATTTATCAAAACACAACTTTTATAAAAGAACAACTAGTGTACAGAGAAGTATTAACAAGAAGTTTCGGTTGGTCCCACAATTTTCAATAGACGTAATACACTAAGTCTGCGGATTTAATATTTTCTCGGGTATTACCTTTTCGGTTCCAGTTCTTATTATCGCAAATGCAAATACCAAGTGAAATTCGAGCATACATTGGAGAGGACGAATTTAGATTTTTCTGCTGGTGCCTCAAGCACTATAACGCTCTGACTGACTTGACTCTGCTTCCTGCGATGCGGAGCATGGCTTTCACCGCATAGCTGCATTACGAGCGCCACCACACCAAACCCACAAGCCTTATTTTCCCTGTCCCTTCCCATGGCACGGGCTCTCTATTTATTCATTTATTTATTTTACCCTCGGTACAGTTGGGAGTGGGAACAATAGTAATAGTAATATGAATGGAACAACATATAAAGTACTTAAAGAACAGGGAACATGAAATTGGCCATAGATATACAAAACAGTGCGTAGTTATTAATTGATGTAAGAGATGCGGGTAAGCGGTTCCAGTCTTTGGAAGTTCTAGGAATAAAGGAGTCATAATAAGCGTTAGAGTGGCAAAATAAGACACCGACTTTGTGACGATGATCAAAGCGTGCAGAGGCAAAGTAGGGGGGGGGGGGGGGGGGGGAGGATGATTAGTTGTGATTTAAGCTGAGGAATATGAGGATAGATTTTATGAAAAAAGACAAGTACGAGAGTCTGTGCGACGATGTGCGAGGCTTGGGAGTAACAAACTATCTTTCATTGATGCTGTTGCTGATGTTATTGACAGGCATAGCGAAGCCTATATAGGAGGCTCTGGCTGAACACATAGGAATCGGAGCTCGCAGCCACGGGACACTTGCGGGCCGCGTCCCAGAGAGTTGCGGGCCGCATGGGGCCCGCTGGTCGCGTGTTTGAGACCCCTGATCTAGTGGCTCAGAATGACCCATTGCACTGCGCAGCAAAATCACTGGTAACCTTTATTTACAAATAGATTAATTTGTTTTAATAATGTCACTTAATCTTAGTCCTTCAGGACTCTAGGAGGAGTGGGGAAAACACTTCAATTATAAGTACAGTGGTGCAAACAATTGAAGTACACCTATCAAAATTCATACAAATCAAAGCAACTTTCTAATAAAACAAAAGCGTACGCCTTTTGGTTTGTTTTAAGAAAAGCAACACGTTTCACTCACGTATGATACGCGGCAAAAGAGTTTTCGTTGCATCTGTATACTTGTAGATGCCGATTATGTTTCTTTTTTGTAATTCTTGATTGCTGAGGTTTGTTTTGAGATGATTTGTGAATACAGAGATGACGGGCTCTTATCTGGACACCTGGCGAAAAGGTCGGCGAGATATCCGGTGGCTATGATGGCCAGCGCCAAGGTCAAGTGCGGCGTTCGGCCAATCACGGCCGCCGGATTTCTCGCCAACTTTTTCGCCAAGTGTCCTTATTAGGGGCCCAAAAAGCCATACGCTAAGAAGTTTGAAACGCCTAGTTGTTTGCCGATTAATAGGCGACTGAACATTTGATTGGGAACAAGGCTCTGTGGATGACTCATGCCATGCCACCGCGAAGTGTTTGTACATTTATGCCTGACTTGCTTATGCGGTTTTCACGTGACGCGGCCTTCACTTAATGTCATGGTATGATGCCGACGGTCATATCATACTCGCTCTCTCCGAGAAAGATTTTTTTTTTTCACATGGAAATTGTTTTTTTGCAGAAGGTGCGCGCTCATCGGCGAGGCCCCCGAAATGGCTGCTGATATGACGTCTATACAAGCCAAGTACACACAAGGGCAAAGGCCAAGTACTCGGAGTCGGACCACATGCGCGCAGGGCTCGCGTCCTATAGTTTTGCTTTGGTCAGGGAGAAACGCGAAGTAAAGATACGAAAACCTGCCAGCTTTGAACAACGGCGCAGTCCAGCGCTGATTCCAAACCTCTTGACAAAAAGTCCGTTGCTCGGGCATAAGAGCAAACCGATCGTCCGACCCGGAGTTTGCGCTCACAGCGAGCAGCGAGCAACCAGCGGCATCAGCCATGAAGACCAACGTCGTGGTCTGCCTCGTCGGAGTGGCTTTCGGTAAGCAAAGCTGTAAAAAGTTACTCTTAAGAAAGTTATTAAATCAGTGTTACGTTTGCTCGAGATCAAAAAGTAAATGCATCATACGGTTACTCTGTTCTTAAGAATGTTTTGGCCAAATCTAGTCGCCAAAAAGTAACAGAGTCACGTGTAAATTGGTTTTGAGAATATCAATTGACATCAAGGTAAGCTACGATTTTCGAAGGCCCTGTCTCGGAAATTAACAAGATGATGGCACAGTTTTGTTTTTATTTCGCTCCCTGTCCATCCGTCGCAGATCTTGAGGTAGTGAGAACACGTGGCGCTGATCTTCAGACTGAACGAATATAAATTTGTATGATTGTTAACATTATTTCGGGAAGTCGCTGTAATTAAACTAAGGCCCCTGTTTCCCCAAAACGAAAACAGGTTACATAAAAACATAAAGACAGCTAAAGTGTCACTGCTAAGCAGGAGGAGTCTATGGTTACTGCAATTGTACCTAATCATAAGAACCCGAAATATTTTATTCAGTTACTTTACCATACTGTTGGTAAATAATAATAATAATAATAATAATAATAATAATAATAATAATAATAGTAATAATAATAATAAATTTATTGACCCATTCAGACGAGAGAAGTAGGATGTGAATACGGGTACATCAAAGCCAATAAAGGCTTGTGTGATGACACCCTAAAAAAAAAGGACATGTGTGTCTGCCTAGGTACAAAATAAAGTAAAATTCACACACAAAAAATAACATTTAAACTAGCACACAACTAGTATGTCACAAACAGTCTATACACACATCATGAACAGGCAGTTAACTAGTGTCCAAATTTAAGCACTTGAGTTCTTGTTTCAGCGTCTTCAATGATGTAACTTGGTAAATAGAGTCCGGGAGGGCGTTGAACAGAAACGGGACATAGTACTCCCGCATACATTTGCCATATCGAGTGGAACAAAGCTTCACTTCGAAACGAGAGGTGCGACGCAATGTGCGGGATGGAATAACTGGTGTTTTGAAATCGCTGTTCCAAAAGTACCGACGCACAACAGTCTGAATAAACAGAGAACGAAATTCGGTAGTTTAAGGCTTTTAAAGATGTCAGCAGTGTTAGACAGATCCGTATTATATGCAACACTTGTTAATATACCTTTAAGTAAAATATTAATTTTCTCTTGCCACCGTCCTGAACAGTTACCGAACACCGTTACACCATAACGAAGTATACTGTAAGCAAGCGCGTGCACAATAAGAAATCGAATACCGACAGGCAGAAAAACTCGACTGTTAAAGAGCATACAGGCAATAGATCGCAGTTTACCACAAAGGTAAGACATGTGTGAGTTCCATGACATATCATAATCAAAATATACGCCTAGGTATTTTACATGGTCAACTGATTCGATGGATACACAATTACAAGGATTGCAGCTTGATGCATGGAGAAAGAACTGCACATTACCCTGATGTTTTTTTAGGGGGTTGTGGAAACAGACAAGTTTTGTTTTAGAACTGTTAATGTCTAGAAGGTTGTTCGTAAACCAATCTATTAAATGCGTGGAGTTGGCCTGGAGTATGTTGAGCGAATCAGAGAAGTCAATATGACGCGCGACAAGGAGGGTATCGTCGGCATATTGGTAAATTTTGCATTCATTTATAACATGGGCCATGTCGTTCACGAAAATATTAAAGAGCAAAGGTGAAAGAATAGAACCCTGAGGGACTCCCGCCTTTAAAGATATAAGAGAGCTTTTAAAGTCTCCGATTACTACACGTTGGGCACGATCAGATAGGAAGCTTTCTAGTAAGGAAAAAAACAGACCGCGAACCCTAAATTTTGTAATTTTCTTAGAAGCAATTGATGGCTAACAGTATCAAAGGCTTTAGATACATCAAGAAATAGAGCACAAGCGAACATATTTTTTTCAAATGTTGAGTACAAATAATCAGAGAAGTCATCCAGAGCTGGTTGGGTTCCTCGTCCAGCGATAAAGCCGTATTGAGTGGACGTGAAGATATCATGCTTATTAATAAAACTGCTCATCGATTGAAATATGTGTTTTTCAAGTAATTGTCCTATAATTGGCAATATAGATATAGGGCGATAGTTTTCAACTTTAGATCGTATTCCTCCTTTAAAAAGAGGTCTTACCATGGCTACTTTGAGGCCAGTGGGTATGGTACCCCTCGTAATGAAACCATTTAGCATAACTAAAAGAACATTCTTAATCTTCGTGAAGTTTCTTTGGAGGTCATACGTGCGAATGCCATCAACCCCGGGTGACTTGTTAGCTTTGAAACCAAACAGAAGAGAACGGAGATCTGTGTCCTCTATAGTGGGAAGAAACGCTGATGTTAATGATGTGTTATGCAAAGTGCAAGAGTGGTCATTATTGTTTCGGCTCACACCAGAGTACGTAGCAAAGAAGTTGTTGAACGCTTCAGCTAAGGATGATGACAGTGCGCCGAAATTGTTTTTGATAGTGTGGTCAATAGATTGCGTAGTACCAGTGCATCGGAATTGATTAATTAATGACCATGTTTTAAAGGAGCTACGCTTGGCTTCTTCAAATTTTGATTTGAAATACTGTCTTTTTGCGCAGCGAATTATCGCGTTCACTTTGTTTCTAGCTTGCCTAAATTCATTCCTCAGGTTTATGTTATTTGGAGACTTTCGACACCGACTCCACAAGGTATCCTTTTCCTTAATTTTTTCCAATATACTAAAGTTGAGCCATTTGTGTTGTAGTCTGCGCTTTTTCAAAATAACAGTACGTTTAGCCGCTTCAGTTAAAGAGTTAAAAACCTGCACAAACCGTGGATAAATATTATCGCTGTTGACAGAGCCCAGGAAGCCATCCCAGTCATATGAGGCAATTGATTTGTCCAGCGACACAATATCAATGATTTTGACCTGTTTAGAAATTTTAGGTTCAGGAGCTGACGCTGAGTTGTGTGTTACTCGACAACCAACAAAGTAGTGATCTGCAAGTTTTGAATGAATCACAGCGCTATCCACCCGGGAGCTTGGCGCTCGTATGCATATATGGTCGATAGAGGAAGAGACTAGTTTAGTGCCTAAGATTTCTTCTCTCGTTGGGGCAGTAATTACACATTCTAAACCAGAGGTGGACAAAATGTTTAAGTAATCACATACGATGGTATTACTTGTGTTTAGTGTATCTATATTAAAATCACCCACTAAACAGAGGTGATGAATACACGATAACGTTGAGAGAGTCAGTTCTAGCTGACTCAGAAATAACCTAGCGTTTTCTGAGGGAGGCCTATAGAAACATAATAGAGAGAGCGAAAGATTGGAATAATCTAGTTTGAGGGCCAAGGATTCGGCGTGAGAAAATACTAAATCTAGGGTAGAGACTTGCCATCTTTGGTGCACGTAAGCTACAATGCCACCTCCACTGCGGGTTGGTCTTAGAGAAAAAAAGGTATTGTAATCTTTGATGGTGTATTGGCAAAGCATAGATTCAGGAATATTAGTTTCAGTGAAAATAAAAGCATCGACGTAAGACATCAAATCCCGGGAAATTAATAAAAAATAATCCCAGTATTTGCGGAGGCTCCGAATGTTAACATGTAAACAGACAAAAGTTGTTCCATTCGGTTTTCCTAGGAATGTATGAAATGCCGTTAAGTTACTAACAGTTGAAAAGTTAGCGTTCATGATCTAAACGATCTTTTCGATGTCCGCCACGGAATTAATCCGTAACAGAGGTGAGCCTTCAGCTTTCCTTGCGTAGATTTGTGCATTTTTTGTCCAAATGTACCTGTAGTGCATCTCCTTTCCCCTGCTTCTTGCAATCCAGAACAACTCACGGTTAGCACGGGTGAGGTTATCGTTGAAAAACAGCTTGGAAAGAGCGCCGTCACGGTTGAGGTCTCTCAGTCGTCCACGACAACCCATCCACTGCTCCTTTAGATCGACCGAAGCAAAGCTTACCAGGAGCGGAGGGACACCATCAGGCTTGTCCTTCTTGTTAGGCAGACGCCGGATGGAAAGGACGTCGGATGTTCGGAACTGAGGGAGGCCGATCTTGGAGGCTAGGTCACAAAGAACCTTGCCCAGGTTTTCCTTTGGAGTGAATGGTACTCCCTGGATTTCCATATTAGGTAACCGGTGCTGTTGGTCACGATCATTTAGTTCAGCTTTAAGCTGGAGGATGGTGTTGGCCTGCTCTCTAACAGTAGCCTGTAGCGCTCCGATTTCGCCACCCATTCCCTCTGTTGCTTCTTTTTGAGCTTTGGCTTCAGCTATTACAGAGTCATATTGCGCACTGAGGAATTTAACGGAATCTTCAACGTCTTGGACGGTAGTCCGCAGCCAATCTACCGTAGGTTTCAGAGCCAACAATGCGTCGACTTTTTCAGGAAGTGTTAAAAGCGTGTCTACACTTTCTTTTAAGCACAGCAGCCGGTCTAGCTTTTCGTTGACAGAAGCCAGTTGTGCCGAGAAACTGTTGGGGTCCTCTTGGAAGGTAACATCCCCACTTCCTGAGCCAGCACGGCTGTCTTTGCTGCGGCAGGTCTTGCAGCGCCATTTCTCACGCTTCGATGCTCCCATCGTCATGAAGGTAGCCTCTGCGATGCCGGCGCATTGCCCCAAATGTAAGGCGCTGTGGCAATCCGCACATGTCATAAACCTACCATCTGCCGATACACTCGCACCACACACACCGCAGGTGAGGGGTGGGGACATGTTGAAGCAGCAGGAAGTTAGTCCATAGATGGCAACGAGAGGAAAGAGGAAACAGGGGAAAAGCAGGGCCAATAGGTGAGACGTTCAACTCACCGTCTAGACCGTTGTGTCAGGGGAGCCATGATATTGGACGGGTGATACAAAGCCAGGTAGGGTGGTACCGCCGAGGGCAATAAAGGCGGCGGTGACTCGGTGTGGATCAAGAATCGGTCCCGCGATGTCGCCAGGGCTTCAAATTGCTGTCTAGATTGCTTGCTGGCGTTGGATAAGCTTAATAACTGAAACTTTTACCGAAAATTTGGAGAGCCACCGAAAGAACGGGTGATCTCGGTGACTTCGTCGTCGTCGTTTATAATAATAATAATAATAATAATAATAATAATAATAATAATAATAATAATAATAATAATAATAATAATAATAATAATAATAATAATAATAAAACTTGCCATGAGTAATAAAATTCAAGATGCGACGTCGAACATGACGAAAAAGCAGTTAAAAATATGAAGCATTTTTTCACATAGAAGGTTTCATGCAGTCCTCCATGAACATGCCTTTTCCGATTGATCCAGTTCCCAGCGTAATCTAAGGCCACCTTGTTGACTCCGCGGTACAGTAACGGCCAAGCGTTACCTTGGAACTTTGAACATTCCTCTATCCAGTGATGTGTTCCGGTCTTCTTTAAAAATTGTAAGTTTTTTGTTTTTTTTTACAAGTTTTAAGCAGCCTTGAGCAGTCCATGCAGTCTTAAGCCGCGTTCACACTGCTAATATATTACACAAAAGACAGTCTGCAGGGACTGTCTGAGGCAGGTGTTTTTCTTGCATGAGAATCTTGTCACATTGGCCATACAAAAACATGTCTGCCGACATGTTCAGACATGTCTGCCGACATGTTCAAAGCGTACATATCTATGAAACAAAAATGGTTCGAAGACGCTTGAGGTGGGTGCGCAGATAAGTACTCTCATCGTGTGTGCAACAAGTGAAAGAAACACCATGCTTTTTTTTTGTATGGTTAATGAGTGGAGTGACTGGGATTTTAATAACATCAAAGACGTTCCCCCTCCCCTTATGCCACCCCAACTGGATTACAAATTGGGGCACGGCGCCAGTGACCCTATCCCCGCTAATTGATAGAGCGAGGCGGACTTCTACGGGAGTACAAAACTGCCGCCGCGAACGCAGGCCTGGCCTTTGTCCGGGGTCAAGAGGACGTCTGCCACCTTCCGGTCGAGAAAGGTCCCTGCCGCGGCATGTTTCCGCGATGGTTCTTCAACAGCACGACGGGAGACTGCGAGAGGTTCGTGTACGGCGGATGCCAGGGCAACGCCAACAACTTCGAGAGCCAACAGGAGTGCCGGCTCTCCTGCAAAGATGGTATAGTATATGCGCTCTGTGGGGCGAGACGCGATTAAAAAACAAGGGGCCCTAATCTACACCGCGAGACCGAGTAGGACCGAGGGACCTCGGCTGTTGTACACGTTCCTCAAAAAAAGGAACGAGAGCTCGTTCCTCGTTCCTTCTTATTTTTAGAACGCGTTCCCGTTACAAGTTCCATCTCTGAAAAAAAAAAAAAAAGAACTCGTTCCCGTTACAGTTAAAAAAAAAAAAGAACGTATGTTACCTATACGTTACATTTGTATTTTGCTGATTACCATACTTAGTTAGATTGAGCAAAGTTTTCTTTTTTTTTTTTTCTTCTTATCTATCCCATCAAATGGCAACATACGAATTTGAATGCCGTGATGGAAGGGCACCAGGAGAAGAAAACAAGCCGAAGCAGGGTTTCATTTGTTGATATATTCATCTTTAAAAAACTCAGCTTTTAACCATAATCATGTTTGCGGTGGGCGATTCAGACGAGCCAAATATACTGTTACCCCCCACATGGCACGATCATTTTAGAACAGCCTCACAAGTTTCAATCTAACAAAGTCCCTCGTTTGTACTTAAGAACTGTTGCTTCTCGATGTTGCTGTCTGCAACTCGAGCAAGTGAAGAAAAGGGTAGGGAACTTGGAAGGTCAGTCTTGAAAACTACAAGTTCTTCTTCGTGAAGGTGGGATTTGTTGTTTAGTTTGAAGGTGGGGGACGAGGGCAAAAGGAATAAGGGTTAATATTTGTGTATCTTTTAAGTGACTATGTTCGGGATACAAGGATGCGCTCGATGTCTGGTAACCTGTACTTTTGTTGTAACTGTAGGTTTCTTCGTGGACGTTCAATCATGGCTCAGTCGGCCTTAGATTCCAGGGTGTATGAAAATTCGTGGAAGCAAAAAAAAAAAAGTAGCTGAGTTTGAAACTTTTCCCTTTCTGTGTCTTTTCCTTTGACTAAAATTTTTGCTTTCTGTACCGCAGCCTCGGTCACTGAAAAAATTATCAATGTCCACTAGCTCTCCTGCACCTGACTGTTACCAAGCGAGGACCACAAAAAATAAACCTTAACTATTCAAAAAGTTAACGAGATCCTGCTCTTCGTAAAGATGTTGTTTTTATACTTTTAGAATTTCCCTCATAGAAATAAAAATAAAATCGTCCACCTGGACAAAAAAAAATAAGGAAAGCCGCTTCTCTTTCCGTTTTTGTAAAAAATGAACCGGTTCCCGTTCCAGTTCCAACGATGCAAAATGGAACGGCAGCGTTCCTTCGTTCCTCCTAAAAGGAACGCGTTCCGGGAACGCCGTTCCGTACAACACTGGACCTTGGCACACCTACTGCGATTGGCCAGCTCCGCACCACCATAGCCTCCTCTATACTCACTAAGCCTGTCAGTTCGACGACGGAGCCATAGAGTGCCCGGTCGCCGATTTGCAGCGCAAGGACCTGGTAGCTCAGAGCATCAAAGAGCCATTTCTCGGGGAATCTGGACGTCAGCGCAGAGCTTTTGCAGCGGTGAGGACCCGAAACACACTTCTTGTGTTTTCGGGTCAGCTGCGAGACGCCGCAGCGGGGCGCCAGTCACGTGGCTCTCCTCTCATCCGTTGTCTGCCGCTCCACCTTTTCCATTTCAGCGGCCGCTTCTCGTGGCGATCTGCCAGGCTTTGTCGGTATACAGGAGGCTATGGCACCACTGACCAATCTCAGTGGTCGGTGATGTCCCGGTCCCACGGTCCAGCCTGATTCCGACGTATACATGGGTTGCACCTACGTCACATCGCATACTTTTGCCCAACATAAAGGAGGAGAGGGACGATGCTTTTGTAAGACTTTTGAGTGACGGGTTAATCTTCTATAATCTTCTGGGAGGTGAATAACGACGTCTGTGCAAATCCGGGAGGCACAAAAGAGGATCCTGATAAGAGGGGAGCTCCCTTTTCTCCTCTTCTCTCGTGGTCATCGGAGTGCTCTTCGAATGACGTCACGTGCAACCCATGTTATTAGGGCCCCAGGTTTCCCTTCTAATAGTCATTGTAAGCAGGACTCGAGGCGCTGGTTTGGTGGGCGCCTCGAATCCTGCTTTAAAGTTTTAAAATCGGACTGGGGAAAAAAGAAAAGCCGCGCAGGTTGTTTGATGAGTATATCTAAAGAAAACCATTGCCTTTTTGCAAAGTCTTTAAGCGAGTCTGGCCTCTAATAGTAATTTTCGACAATATGCACTCGCAACATAAACCATAGGACAAAAAAAAAAGGTAATAAACAAATTGGAATTAAATAGCCAAATTACCGTGACGATTATTTTTGTATCTAATGTCCGCCGGCCTTGACGACGAAGATGACAACCGTGGTACCCTCACCCTTTTTTCTTTTCTTAAACAATCTGTTCGAATTAAAATTAAGCACGCTGTGTACTTTCATTCATTTTCATTTATTTTCACCCTTAAAGCCCCGCTTAAGCCTTATACCTCTGTCAGACGGGTACCTAAAAGGACCTTTACGCCAAAGGCCTTTAGGATTTTCAAATGACCTTTACGTTCTGCCGTACCAGACAGCGCAAGTAAATGTCATTTAGACGATGTTTACAGCGATAAAAGTCTCGTAGCTCGGTTCGAACGCATAAATCGCGTTACCGCCAGAAAAATGAAATTTTGGCGACATAAATATTTTTTAAAGTTTTTTTTAAGCAAACATTATATTAAAAAAAGACAAAATGACGAGTTCAGTCGAGTGATGAAAACAAAGTTCTCTTTAAGCCGAAGCAAAGTGTTTTTTGGGCAATTAGCAGCAACCCTGGGCGTCTCCCGCTCACTCAGTCCTAACGTTGCTCAGTGCTCCCGCTCGTTTCCGTGCTTCTGCTACGCTTTCGCCCTGTTCGGTTCGGCGTCGTGCTCGCACTTGAGATTCATCGCACGCGTCGGAGGTCCTCCAGCCGATCCTTCTAAAGTCGTATCAGCGCCCACGTCGCCTCAACGATCCAATGGAAGTGCGGCGACCCCTTGCTACTCGTGGACGCTCCTCCGTCGTTCGACGTATCGCTCGACGCGAGAGTGAGATACAGAAATATATACAGTACAGTTAGTTATACACTATTAAAGGATGATAAGATATAAAGTAGAGAAATAAAAGCTAGATAACTATGGTTGTAAGGAAAAGCGAGAGGAGGAAAATTGAAGTGGCCGAAGCGGACGCGATGCGAGCAGGCGACGACGAGCCCTACTAAATGGCTGGGGCCGTGAGTACAGAAAACTATTCGTAGAGCGAGGTTTGTACAGAATATACGCGAAACACGCTCTTTTTGAGTAATAAAAATGCAAAAGCATTCATTTTAGATATCGGTATGATCTTTTATTTCAATTCGCTTCTCTAGTGTAGAGCGCTGCTAACGAGAGTAGGCCTTTAACAGCCGTAAATGAGTTGCGGGAACTCAGGTTCACGAAAAGGACCATTACGCTAAATGTCATTTGAGTTGCCACGTGGCACTGCCTAAATGACATTTACACTAAAGGTCCTTTGGCGTAAAGGTCCTTTTAGGTGGACTTCTGACAGGGGTATTACACAAGGGGGGTCGAAGACAATGTGTCGAATGATACAATAGTAGCACAGAAACAATAAGAAAACACACAAAAATAAACGCAGCAAACATTATACATGTGCTCAATTGAAATGGGCCAGTAAAATATTACACACTCCGCCGCATCAGTGACGCTAACCATGGAGGATGCTGGTTCTATTCAGCGATGGCATGAGGAATGAATGATTAGTTAAAAACATTAGTGTTAGCTGCTATTTGTTTAATTGGGCAAGGGTTATTCAGGCGGGATGACATTCTATTGGGGGTTGAGAGGATTGCGTGTTTTAGTTCTGGCCAGGGGTAGTAAATTTTAGGAAAAAGGAAAAGGCGAGAAAGCTTCCTCAAGATTCGAAAGGGTGCAAGTCCAAGTAGACTTTTTAGAGATGAAATATTAGTGGAGTAGTCGTAGGGTGTTTAATCTGCTGATATATACTACAGGGTGTCTCAAAAGAAAATTTACACGGTCTTTTTTACCGCAAAAATAAACTAGGCATCGCCGAACGCTCATTCTTTGCCCAAAGGTAGAGCTAGAGGTCACAACCAGATGCCAAAGTTTCAGCCCAATCCGATAACTTAATCAAAAGTTATAAGTGATTTTCTGAAAATTTCAATGGGAAAATGGAGCCCATTTTTGCCCGTTTTCGGTTTCTGGTGCCATAGAGCCCCATGTGTTTAAAAACTCCGTCGGCCGCCATTTTCCCATTGAAATTTTCAGAAAATCAGTTATAACTTTTGATTAAGTTATCGGATCGGGCTGAAACTTTGGCATCTGGTTGTGACCTCTAGCTCTACCTTTGGGCAAAGAATAAGCGTTCGGCGATGCCTAGTTTATTTTTGCGGTAAAAAAGACCGTGTAAAGTTTCTTTTGTGACACCCTGTATATTAGCTATTCCACGCCAAACGTCAAAAGTTATTTTTAAGCGAGAAACAAAAATATTGAAGTTGAGCTCCCGCGTCACAACCTGGCATTGTTTCTCAGCGCCTCTTCACAGTACAGCACGCCACCTGACACGGGAGCTGCTGACACGAGAGCTGAGCAGCTTTGCGCGCACGCAAGGCAATTGCTGTGCAGGAGTGCGATTTTCGCAGGTGGTTCTACGCATGCGCATTCTTGACTCACAATTGCCTAGCGTATACAGCCACAGTTTACAGCTAAAGACGCGCCGCGGTTTGCCGCGGCCGCTTCTACTCGTCCCTGTTTTCGGCTGGAACGCAAACACAGCGGCTATGGTGTGATAACCGTACGTCTCGCCACTGCATAGCAGGCTCGCTACGCCCCTTGTTCCGATGTCAGCTCACCTCACTTCGATACTTCATGGTTAACGGCGTCGGCAGAGCACTGCACGGGTTCGGGCCTATCCAAAAGCCCGGGCCCGCCCCGGCCCGCGGGCCGGGCCTGGCCGGATAATGCGATTTTTTGGTGGGCCCGGGCTGGGCTCGGGCTTTTGACTGCAGGCCCCGGCCCGGCTCGGACCAACACCTTGGCGGGCCTGGATCGTGCTCCAGCTGCGTCCTGATCCAGACCCGCCAATGAGTATTGGGTTCCCGAGGGTGTTGGATTCCCGAGAAGCTAATCGCTTCCTTGGAATCCAACAAAAGGAAAAAGAGAGGCATAAGAAACAATTGCTTTTGTTTTGTTCTCCCCCTCGAAGCCACTCAAATACCACAAAGGGTTTCTTTTCTCTCTCTCCTGCCCGTCATGTGTGTTTTTCCCTTTCCCTCTCAACCTTTTCGTCTCCGGCGTCCCGGCGAGCTGTTCCTTCCAATTCTCGTCCGTACACTCCCGCACGCTTCTGGGCTAAAATGGCAGGCGGAAGTTATAAATATATACAAATTACTGGGCCGGGCCTGGCCTCGGTTTCAAACACCTGGGACGGACTCGGGCGGGTTAATTACCATGACGGTGGGCCCGGGCAAGGCCTGGACTCAAAAAAGCAGCCCGTGCAGTGCTGTAGTCGACATCACCTAACTGGGACCTCTCCTATTCAGAAAATGCGAGATCCCTACTGACGCTTTGAAAGGAAAGGATTGACGGTAAGAAAGGACACAAAACGAGAGGGTATTGTTTCGAACGATCGCTGACCTAGTTTCAATCAGAAATCTGCTTAAGAAAGGTTATTGTTTGTCGGAGTACGGTGTCTTATCGATGAATGAAGCAGGTCAGTCGGCACAGGCAAGTAATCTGCATTTCGTGTGGACGCTGATGAGTGTAAGTAGGAAATTCTGATTGTTTTGTTTTCTGAACGAGGAGGTGTCGTGTGAACCGCTTCTTGGCCAGCGTAATCTTGTGGCAACCACTTGCACCGAGAGAGCACAGTGCGGATACGCATACGATGCGGACACATGAAGGTCAGGGCCGGCTTGCTCGAAGCAGAGTCTCAGTTGAGACTGCTCAAAGAAAGCGCTGTCAAGGCTAGCGCTCGAGCTAAACCGAGTCTCAGACGCTCGCGCGCCCGAGCCTTGGCAGCGCTTTCTTTAAGCAGTCTCAACTGAGACGCTATACTTCTAGCAAGCCGGCTCAGGTCTTTCATGATACAAACCAGCATTGCATACAAACCGGTGGATTCAGCCTTAAAATCTTTTTCACGCTGGTTTAGTGACAGGCAAGAAGGGAATAGGTCAGCTGCAGATAAATCAATGCACTATTACAACTTTCGCTCGGATAGGTGTATCATAAGATAACAAAACAAACGGCATACAGCTTTTTTTTTTTCTTTTTCGGTTTAGTGGGTTTGCGAAAGGAATAAAATGACCCGCAGCAACTAAACAAAACCCGGTGACCTTGTAGTGACGAAAATAAATCCTGGGGAAGGGGAACAAGGGGGTCAAAGGTCAAACACCAGTTGGTACATTATGAAAAATAAGCGCCGAAGGAACACGGACCAAGAGTAGAATAACAAAGACACAGGGCTAGGTGTTTGGAGATATGGAAAATAATCCCCTTCTCCAGGGATAATTTTCGTCAATCATGTCCAGCCCGCTCGCGCTTTTGAATTAA
>JABSTQ010004127.1:0-24065 GCA_013358835.2 Ixodes persulcatus
CCGATTTCTTTCAGTGATCGGCTGGAGGCCAGCTCTTTGGACAAGATTTTGTACTGATGTCCTCCCATATGAATTAAATATGAACCTATACCTGTTTTCACCTCAAGAAAAAACTACGCTTTGCGCATTGTTCCTACGCGGCGCGAAATAGTTCTCACGAGATTCGGTTGTCGGAGGAAAAAGTGATACCTTTGACGTTTGGAACGTGTACATCTTGATAAGATAACATATACCTAATCTAAAATTCACCTACATATGTCTTCATTATCCACATAAAGGGGGAAATTAGTAACGTTCCGCGAGGAGCCGGACTTGTTTTACTTCGGTTCTTAAGGTGAAAACAGGTATAGTGGCTTTGTTCTGAATTCTTTCTAGTTTTGTCAAATTTAATTTTGTAAATGGGTCCCATATGACGTTACCGTATTCTAACATAGGCCGAATGATAGTTTTATAAGCTAGTAATCTCGTGTCGGAGGTGGAGTATTTTAGAGTTCTTTTCAAAAAGAAGAGTTTACGAAGAGTATTCGAAGTAACATAATCGATATGCTTATTCCAGCTGAGACGGTTGGTTATCCAAATGCCTAGATACTTATATTCTGAAACCTCTACTAGGCTGTGGTTTCCTAGATTATATAAAATGACTTAGGGGAAGTTCCCGAGGCGGAGAAGATTTACGCGAGAACAAATCGACTTCCTCCTGGAATGAAGCGCAACTCGCGTCCCTAAGCGGCTGGTGGCCGCTGAAAACATCCGCCTAGTTCGGGAACCGATCCCGATAGCTCTGCAAGACTACTCTGTTCATCCCTCAGCTGACAGTGCGGGGGAAGCTTCGCGCTCGCGGGACCAATCAACTGCCTTCCTTTCATCACCTTACCCGGCCCTGGAGGCGTGATTAGGTGGCGAAAGATGGACGTACACTGGTCCAACGATGACGTAGCTTCCACTTCATTGTCAGCCTAGGGGTGAACGTTAACAATTCTTTACTCGCCTAATCCGGCTCCTTCTTACATTCGTTTTTTTTTTTTTTTTTTTTTAGTGCGCAGCTCTTAAGGCCCGTTCACACACATGCGCCCGTAGCGACCGGAACGACTGGAACAACCGAAACGACCGTTCCAAGGGTCTCCAACCGTCAGTTGTCATAGCAACGGAGGGACGCCCGAACGTGTTGTTCACGACGCAAGGAGTTGGAGCGAGCCCAACTTTCCCCGCTGCGTTGGAAACAACCGCAGCGACAGACCAATCACAGGTCGAGGAGAACTGATCGCGCGCGTTGCATGCCGGTCGCGGGCCGGCTCCTTCTTGCTCCAAACATGGCGTCGCCGCGTCGGTGGTGATCGTCGACGTGGACGTCGTGGTGAAAGCTCATCGTTCCGCGTAAAAGCGCTACCCTTGACTGTGAATTTTCGTCGTGTGTCGCTATGATAACTCAGCACGTACTAGAAGGGAAGATCCACCTACTCGTGCGGTGATGTCGTGGCGGCACTCTCAAGACAGCAGAAACGCCCGTGCCGTCGTGTTTGTTTACTTCGACCACAGTGGCGCTTTCTAAGCATTTGTGTCCTCGAACATCGCCCAGATTTCTTATTTGGCGCATTTCATGCGTGTGCTCAAGTTCAAGGCATTTCTGGCGCGTACCGTATAAAGGATGCGAATTTTCACGCGTTTTCATCACCGGAGAAAAGTGATTAGTGTTAGCAATCCTGAACGCTCGCAACGTCTATCTGATCACAAAATCATATTTTTACGTTGCTATATCGCTGCTAAGATTCAGTCGTCTATTATAATCGTAGAAAAGGCGTGTGGCGAGATTTGTACTATTCGCAAAGTCGTGTATTGGTCTTGATCGTCCAAGACGGCGTACTGCATCTTTTTCTTTTTTTCATGTACTGTACCCTGCAAGCCTATCATGAAAAAAAAATAATAATAAAGCTTTAGGCTATAGAAAACTGTCTTTCTATAGTCTATTACGGGATTGAGTGGAAGTGCGTCCCCTTTTTTAGAGGCGCCGCTGAAACAGCTGACGGCGGCGTAGAAGTGGTCGACGTGCTGTCGACCCGCTGCGCTTGTTGCACTGGTTGCAGGTGTGTGTACGCGCGGCGCAGAGCGGTCGTTCCGGTCGCTCCAGTTGCAACGGACGCAGTCGCAGGCAACCGACGTGTGTGAACGAGCCTTTAGGCGCCTGTTTCCGGCTTGAGCGGCGTCGCCGTCGGCGTCGGCGTAACCGCGCTGTGCATTATTGGTAAATTTTCCGTAAGGGACCCGAGGTCCTCCCAAAGGACCTCGGGTTCCTTCGGGAGGACCTCGGGTTCCTTCGGGAGGACCTCGGGTTTCTTCGGGAGTACCTCGGGTTCCTTCGGGAGGACCTCGGTTTCCTTCGGGAGGACCTCGGGTTCCTTCGGGAGGACCTCGGGAGGACCTTGGGCTCCTTCGGTGACCTCGGGGAGGGGGGGTCACCTGACCCCCCCCCCCCCCCCCCCCGAGGTATCGGCAACGTCATCGTCAATGATGACGTCTCGGCATCCGCATCGTCATCGTCATCATCACTGATGACGTCATCAGTGACATCACAGATGACGTCATCGGCATCGTCATCGTCACGTGACCCCCCCCCCCCCCCCCCCCCCGAGGTCACTTGACCCACCCTCCAGTACCCTTCCCTCTTCTCCTCAAGAGCTGCGCTCCAATTCGGCGTTACAGGGAGTTGTAAACGGCTTTAATTTTTTAATTCCTATAGATTCATAATTTGTTTAGGTAGACGAAGCGCAAAAAAGTTCGCTGGAGGCCTTGAACAGTATTCCCGATGAAGAGCTCCAGGACTATTTGAACAGTAGCGAAAGAACGTTTGGACAAGTGTAACGCATCGCGTGAACACTATTTGGAAGGAGGAGAACTATTCTAATCTCAAATGCCTGGTTACGTCCCAGACAACGTTTTCCGGTTACTTTTGAGTGCACCTTCGTACAAAAGACGCCGAAGAGATTGTGTGTGTGAATCTTCAAAATCTGTCGTGGCCAGACGAATAGACCCTTTTCGGAATTCAGTGTGGCTACCTCTGTAACTATCATGACCTATCTGTATATTATCTTTACACGCTAATGGTTGCCTTTTCATAGATGACGAGGGAAGAATTCGAAGACAGACACCGATGCGGAGCCTGAACATTCCAGACGTTTATTCGCTGCAGTGTTTGATATCAGCGTGACGACACAAAGGCTTGTGTGTTCTTCACATCTGAGGGTGTCATGGAAATCCTTGAAATGTTCGGCTTCACCACGTTCTTCCACCGTGGCCACGCCCCAGACAGTTCATGACAGTAGAATCATATGTGGCGAATATTATCGAGAGGTTTACTAAAGTAAGTGCCTCGTACAGAGTGATGGTTTCTTGGCACCATGAAAGCTGAAGCGAATAAAGAAAGAACGGTACAGTGAAGAACACCGTAACTCTCGTATGTCTGCCGTTGATGAACAGGGGCTAGATGTTAACCGCCATTAGCGTACAAACATGGAGACGGATACTTGAACCACTAGATGGCGCTGAATTTATGAAAGGGTCCATCGACGAAACGTTAAGGCCCCTACGCACATTAACGTTTGAGAGCGTTTGAGTGCGTTTGACTGCGTTGCGGCTGCGAGAAACCAGGACATCCCTGCTGCTAATATCGCGTGCCAAGATGAGTCCTTGAATTGGATTCCACGCTTCATACGAAGCAAAGATGTGCCGGTGACTGGCTTTCGTTTCGCGACGCAACGCAGTCAAACGCACTCAAACGCTGTCAAACGCGAATGTGCGTAGGGGCCTTTACGCAGCAGGTCAAAGAGAGGGACGCTACGAATGCGTAAAGCTGCAGTTACACTGTTTATAGTATTTAATACATCATGCAGAAGGCACGCTGTTCGCCACAGACACGACGAGAGAATTATCCGCGTCCTCACGCATGTTCCAAACACGTTTGCTTCATGTGTGTCTCGAGCATGCCTGGAGACAGTGTTTGCATGGCCAACGTTCATACGAGGAAGACCTCCAACAGTCTCTGCAGACTGTCTTTTGTGCGGTGGGTTCCTACGCAGCAAGCTGTTTTGTTCGAGCGAAGCTTGGCTTCAGACTCTCAGATAAAGTGCCTTTTATGCTGCGACGTTATCGTGGCCAGTCTCCCGACCTGAATCTGCCGTGAATGCCGGATCGGTCGGAACGAAGTCAGTCCTGGATTCATTGCCCGCTTTTTCGCTCATCGAGGTGGCAGGCAGAAAGGACGTCTTGTACGGCTTAGCGCTTTGGCTGCCTCGGCGACTGCTCTGGCGTTAAAGTACGGATATAAGACGAGAGAAAAAGAAAATGCGCACCCAGCGCGGAAACCTCCCATCTTTTCGAACTCCTTTTTCTTCCTTCCTTTTGTCCTGCCTAATTATTCCTCGGGAACAAAAACGCGTAGCCCTTCACAAAGTGTCGAAAAAAAGATTAATTAATTTTATTAGTGCTATTATAAATATGATAATTAATATTTTGTTTCGGAAGTCTAAGGAGACGCCCAAAATTAACCGAGACGAGAGCAGGACGCTATCCCATTATTTTCACTGTTGTATTATTCCTCTCTGTTCCCAAAAACTCGACAAGACCAGAAAAAAAAAATCCATAGCGGAGATATGTTATTTGAACTTTCTACGTACGAATAAGTACACGACATACAGAAGTAAGTACAGGATATATAATAAAAGGTCTAAAAAACTGAAGTATATAATAATAATGAGCTCAAGAGGACGAGCAGAGCCCTTATCAAAGAAAAGTTCATTCTTTCTTTTAGCTACGATAAATGTTTTTTTTTTGTTAGTTTCTACGTATTTTTTTTTTACTTCCTCTTTTATTTCTTTCGCTCGAGCATTAAATTTAAGTCTGCTAAGGATCATTTGTTAACTTCCCTATACGCAGAGCGCTTTCTTTCCTTACACGCGATCACAACTCTTATAGTTTTGGGGATCTGGGGTGCCCTGTTTTTTTATTTTATAGCGAGAAAAATTTAATTAGGGCTTGTACTCCATCTTCTCGTCTTATTGAATTGTTCCTCCTCATCAAATCTGAGACGGGTGAGATCTCTTTCCTTGTTTTGCTTTCCGCGCCCCCTTGCTCCCCAAGAGGCGCATCCTAACGCGACCGATGAGGTAATTTAAGACGCGCGCCAGAAGATAATGAACCAAGAACCGCTCGAAGGTTCTTGCTTTTTCTTTTATTTTTCTCCTGGAGCAGAGGTTGGGATAAAAGTTCGTGACTCTCGATGCCTCGAGAAAAAAAAAGAAGGAACATAATAAGTAGGAGAAATATTGCTGGAAGTGTAAAATATATTGAAGGGAGTGAAGAGGGGAGTCGATAAAGCCTAATTGAATTTGAAGGCAAGCAGCAGAGATTTCGGAGAAGTGTGGAAGCTAAAATTACCACACCTGTTCCGAAACTTTGCTTTCGCAACTATAAGAGAGTTACTCTCGTTTGTAAAAGATATAACGTCTCGGCGAATTTTTTTAAATTTTATTTTTCACGCGATATTTTTGGCGATGAGTAAAATTACTTCGCTCCAAATAAGTTTGCGCCGCCTGCCCCTTTTCCCTCCCTCCCGTCTGCCGGTGTTTTTGGACTCATATCGGCGGAAAAGAGTCACGCATCCGCCAGAGAAAGCATGAAAAAAAAAAAAAGCTCGAGTTATCGGCTGCATTATAATTTATATCTTAATTATCATTTTACAGCTGCATTAGGAAAGGCGCAGCCCCTTCTTTTTTTTCGCTTTTTTCTTTCCGTCTTTCGCTCTCGGAACATCCGGGGAAGCACGTAGAAACTAGAAACGAATACACACACGAAGTCACAGACACACGCCCGCACACGCGCACACGTACACTGTTACGCAAACACACACACACACACACACACACACACACGACCAGACACGCGCGCACACGCAGGTTACACTTGCCGAGCGGCGCACCAACGCCACCCGTGGTCGGTTTAGAACGGATATATCTTCCCATTTGGAAGTGGCGGCTCACGGGACCTATCGAAGAAAATGGGGGCGCTGCCGAACACAACGAGCTTAAACGCGAAATCGCAAAAGATATGATTGTGCTACACTAAAAATGAAAGACGTTTACAACACCCTGTAACGCCGAATTGGAGCGCAGCTCTTGAGGAGGAGGAGGGAAGGATACTAAGGGGAGGGTATACCCCACCTCCTCGCCCCCTCATCCTCCCTGCTACTCCTCCTTCCGTCCTCCCTCCTCTTCGTCCTCCTCTTGCACCGCCTCCTCCCCTCCGCCTTCAAGCTCCTCTCCTCCTTCCTCCTCCCCTCCCTCCCCCTTCTCCTCCTCCTCCTCCCCCTTCCCTCCTCCTCCCCTCCCCGTCCTCCTCCTCCTCCTCCACCTTTCTACCTCCTCCCCCTCGTCCTCCTCCTCCTCCCCGCGCGGTGCATTATGGGACATTTCCCATAATGCACCGCGCCGGTATACGCTGGCGCCGAAGGCGACGCCGACGCCGCTCAAGCCGGAAACGGGCGCCTAAGAGCTGCGCTCTAAAAAGAACGTGGACAGGAAGGAATACGCGACCCTGCCCGGCGGCGCACTTTTGCGGCTCAGAAGAATAGATGACGCTGAAATATATTTAAAGCGGTAGCATTTAGTGTACTTGAATGTCGGAAACGGGGCGCCGGGAACATCGTAATACTTCCATTTTCGCCCACCAGCTGACTCTAGAGGTTTTTTTCTAACACCAGCGCACGGGGTGTATAGGACGCCATCCGGACCAGTCAGACACGCGTTGCGGCGGGTGCCCTTCCTCGAAAGTAGAAAGTATGAGAAGCGGCCTTTACGCGCAATAGGTGCCTGCATGAAAAGCCCCGTGCTCGCGCGTCAAGCGCCGAAAGAAAACAGGGGGGGAGGGGACCCTCCACAGGCGCTGATGGATGACGTTCTTGGGGTCGACGGCGGGTGTAAAAATATGTCTTTCCTGGACGCGCCTTTCCTTTTCCCAACTGTTTTCTCGCGCTCCCTGTTTCCGTTGGCCCCGAGTCCCTCCGACTATTTTCGATGTCTCGGAGGTTTACTTGGACATCGTTTCCTTAACGTATGCGCCTTTGCTTTTTCCTTTGTTTTTGCTCCTGCTTTTTTGTATTGACGTCGAACATTTGTCGGATGGCGTATGCACAAAGACCAAAGAACCGAGAACAAAATTGTGGCGGCTCAACTAGGTATCGTTTTCTTGTTTTTTCCTTAGTGCTCGAGTCTCATTTGCCACCGCCTTCATCCCTCCCTTGACACACGTTGAAAACACGAGGAGGGGGGGGGGGGGGGGCGAAAAACGAAACTAACATTATTCGGTGCTCGATCTGCGAAACTGCAGCCCGTGCTTGAATTCTTTTGTATGTGCCTGTGCATGACTTTGTACACCTGTTTTTGTTGGCGTGATGTTTGCCGGCTTCTGTGCCTCCTGGGTACGTGTACATGTCTGCCTAAGTGCGCGTATTGCGTGTGTGTGTGTGTGTGCGCGCGCGCAGGCGTGTGTGTATGTGCATGTGCTTGTGAGTAGAGTGACTTTAGGTACAATGGACCTTTTGTAGAAATACCCGGTGCGCATGCGCGGAGTATTTCATGCGCCTGGGTTCGAGAGTATCTAGTTCCAAACAATCCGCCATCTTGCATTTCTCGCCTTTGAGCGGTTTCGTTGTGTCGACCTCGGGGCGGAAGATCACGCACGATGGGGACAAAGGTGAGCTTGGGGGAGCCGTATCTAGGTCACATCGCCTCAATGGGTGAACAGGATGTAGCTGACGTTTTGGGTGTGGAACGGGTGGGAGAGGCCTTGGGCGCGCGTTGTTTTCCAGTCACCTAGTCTCGAACCGATTCCGGTGTCTAGGTGGCAGCACATATTCGCCAAGAGGTCCATTCAGGAAATATCCGTTCTGAGGCTAGTCATTTTTCAACCTTTTTTTTTTTTATTCTTCCAACGGGCAACAATGAGAGGGCCTGGCCGCAGCGGCAATGACACGACGCCTAATCAACTTGTCTTTTTTTGTTTTCTTGCTCGCTGACTGATACAGCGTGGATGGCCAAAAGAGACATGGTACTGCAGTCACGAAAAAAACAATCTACAATTGGGATGTCTTCACTGCAGCATTCCTATACTCTGCGTCGTCATCCCGATCAGTAGGCTTCACCCGTACCAATAAGAGGCCCTTTCTACCGCGACGTTTTTAGCTCCCAGGGTCAGAGAACGGATCCACACTGACACTTCTGTTTTCCTGGCAGCAGCGGCAATAACAAGACGACTAATCAACTTGTCTTTTCTTGCGTTGAGGTTGGTGCGAATTACCTTTACATTATTTCGCGTAGAAGTAACAATGTGTCTTTTCTACTGCCACGCGGTCAAGGAGTGCTACTTGTAACGTGTCGTGAGTGCTTTGAAAAAGTTCTTATTGCTATCTATGTGGTGACGTCGAATTGAATACCGGCCCCTCGATTCTGGAATTTCTCAAGAATATACCCAAAGATGTTGCAGAACTAAACACTTCATACGTAGAAACTCAACAGAAGTCAAAAATAGAAGAACGATTAACCGCAATATGAAGAGATTGAAAAAACAAACACAAAAATCAGTAAAGCGGAACTACAAAAAAAAAAAAAAAACAGCAGAAGTTTTTACAGTCATTTTTGATTACATAGAAAAAAAGACACAGACGGAACAATTTACAGATTGCAAATTCCTAATTACATATAGCCGTCTAGAATGACTAGAATGCGTGATGCACGTTAAAGACCCCAGGCTAGCGGTTGTACTGCATTGGCTAAATTTCTCATCTACAGCTGGGAGACTCGTCGCCCGTTGAGGCAGACCAAGTTCTAGGCTGTATAAACATACACACAACCCAATTATCAGCTTGCAGCTTGAAAAGCGGAAGTCATTAGGCCTTTTCTGTTTATGATCGCTTCAGCGATGATAGAAACATGACGAAGGCCACGATGGTACCCTCTTGACGCTGTCTGATTGGTTCCAGCAGCTCTATAGCGTCGGCTGCGTCTGGACCTAAGGTGACACGAAGTATTGCTTTCTTTTGGCGCACTAAACGACACGCGAGTGGTAAAATCCCAATATATCCCCACCCCAAATTCATTTCAGTGTCCCTTTAAGAGAGAGAGAGCAACCCAAAACATCCCGAGCGTTTGCAATTTATTGGCGGACGCCTCTTGGGCCGATTAGTCGCTAGTGCGCATGCGTTGTCGCGTGAAAAGGAGGAAAGCGGGCGCTAAGGCAGAGACGCTTGTAGACGACCAACGTCCCCTTCTTGCAGCTCGTATTGCGAACGCTGCCCATAAACCACGTGATTCCGATCGAGCAGTTGGGAACACTTGGGGCTCTAGGTGCACTATAGACCCTTTTCATGTTTACAAACATGAACTGCCTCCTGCGTCCCAAGCAACTTCCGGTCGCTCCGTCTTTGAAAGTATGTCGAGCTTGCCTATGTCGCCAGTGCTAGAAAGCATAAACGCTACACACACATCAAAGTTGGAGATTTAACGAGGGCCCTCGGCTGGTCAATTTAACGTCTTGGAGGAGGCAAGTTGGTTTACAAGAGTATTCGAAAATATTTATCATATCTGGGGGTTCTGCGTTCTTTTGGCGTTCACCTGGAGAATTGGTGGTTAAACGTTTCATCAACATTTCAAACAGCGGTGTCAGGGTGGGCTTTGTTCAAACTTTTTATGAACCGGAAGTTCCCTGGGACGTCAAAGACTTGAACAACTCCTGGTGGCGTTTGCCATGAAAAGGGTCTATATGTACGTAACGCGTCCACACGAAGCGCCTCAGTGAACCGTCGGCGGTCGTAACGAGGCAGTAAAGCTGCGTGCGTGACACACAGTAAAAGAAGAGATTGTGCGAAGGGGTCGATGAATACTAAATGTTCAAACGACAAAGCGAATCGGAAACTAGCTCTAAAACAGATCTTGCGTTTAACGCCGTCATTATCCGATCATGACAGGAACGAAGCCGCAGAAAGAAAGCGAACAAATATCTATGCATATATATATATGTAAGCGCAAAGAGTTGCCATGGTAAATATATGCGAGCATATGTAAATATATTTTGATAATATACACTTTATATATGACGCGCTGAAAACGAGGGAGCCATCTCTTTATACAAAGCTCTGCACACAAAGGAACAACGAAGTTCGAACCAGTAATATCAATAAAATGCCATATCAAATCTACAAAAGAAACAAAAATTCAGCAAGCAACGAAGCAGGAAGGCGTTTAAACCAACGAAAAAAAACCCGACGAACGCAAGACACATGTAACAAAAATATATCCATAATCACATCTGCTCCCTCCATATTACGACGCCAAAACAAAACTTCTGTTTTCCTTCGTCCCAACAAACAAAATACAGATCAAAGAAACAGGAGCATATAAACGGATAGTATATTCATCGATTTGATGGTTCCTGATTTTCCTTCGCCTTTTTCCGCGCCGACCAACGGGCTGTGGCCCTCACTCGTCCCCTCCTCCCTTCTCCCTTCCTTCCTCTCCCTCAGCACGTCCTCCATTAGACACAAAGTTAAGTGAGGGAGCGCCCAAGCCACGCACTGTCGCTACAGACAGACTCTGGCAGCAGACACTTGCAAACAAGCCCAAAACCCTTCCCCTTCTCTCTTATCTGTGAAACTGTTTTCCTGACTTAATGTAGCGGCGGAGAGGGGGCCGACCGCCCAAGTGATGGAGAATCGATCTTGCCCCCTTCTTCTCGAGGTGCCTCGCAGTCTTGCGCGTCTTTCGCCGTCGCCCCCTCCCCCTCGGCTGCCCCGTCGTTTCCCGCGCGCTCTCGGATTTCTGCGCCTTTATTGCAGATTTCCCCAGCGTTGCCTCCTCGTCCCTCGCCATCCTCGTTCCGGCGCAGGAGCAACACAAATGCGCCGAGAGCAGCGAGCGAAATGACGGAAGCAGCAGCAGCAGCAGCAGCAGCTCAAGGCGTAGCAGCTAGCGCCAGTCAGGCAGCTCCAGCGGCAGCAGCAGCACCACCAGGAAAACGAAACCGAAAGTAAAGTGGCGCAGAAAACGAAACGTATCCATCGATCGCCCGTTACCGCGGCTGTCTTTCTCGGCTACGCTCCTGGTCCTTCCTCTTTGGCGCGGTTTTTGCTCTTTGGCGCGGCGGCAGATGAGAGTAGGGGAAACAAAAATGACGGCCAGCGAAGCCTTAACACTCCCGCAGTAGAAAAACAATATGGTGGGAAAAGCCGAGCGAGCGACCGACCGTCTGCCACCACTTGGCGATCACCTCTGCCGGGAGAGGGCGCGGCGGGTGGCAACTACGCCTGCCGCATTGCTACGTTCGGGTCGACGATGCTACGTGTCAGTCTGCCATTTTTATTACTCTCAGCGCCGCCACCGGATGGGTTCCGCAGTTTTCCTATGACGTCACCAGCGCCGGACGTGATTGATTGAGCGGACATGACGTCATTTTCAGCAGCGAAGGGAATGATACCACGAATAACCTGGGTTCGTCGCCTTTGTCTTTAAGAAAACCAGACTTTTTATATACGCACACAAGAGATAAAGAGGGAGAGAGAGAGAGATACATCTTTCATAGTCCCACTGGCCATTAGTTTCCGCATTCTCTCGCCTTCAAGAAAACCGAAGACAGAAGATCGCCCGGTTTAGACATTCCGTCAAATCCGAGAAAGGGATAATAGCACACCGTAAAAAAATAATTCTGAAAAAAAAAAACAGAACAAAAAAAAAATTTGGCAGCTCTCTTGCCACAATTTTGTGTTTTCTACTTTTCCTCTGTTTCCGTAGTTTTTGATAAAGAAAATACCCTTTTCGGTTCTTGTCCTTTCTGTAAAATGACAGAATTTCTGTTGCCGAGTTTTGTAAAAAAAATGATAATGCAATTAATGAAAAGGTGCGAGCGAGCTGGACAAGAATGACGATAATAATTCATGGAGAAGGGGAACAAGGGCGACAAAGAACAAACACAAATCTCCAAACACAGCTGGGTGACTGGTGCGCGAAAGAATAAATCCGCGTGGTCCTGGTATCGAACCAGGGAACCACGATATTTTTCTTTTTTTCTTTATTGCACTGAGCTAACCACGAGTTAGACGTAGTGATGCAAAACTATCGATAGTGTCGCGGAACTATCGATAGTCGACTATCGATAGTACTATCGATCATTTTTCGATAGTCGACTATCGATAGTACTATGGATAGTTTTTTTACTATCGATAGTCAGATTTCTGGCGAATATTGATACTATCGATACTACTATCAATAGTTTTGCACCACTAGTTTGTAGTAGTATTCGCGTGCGGAGCGAAAACAGTTACCGCACCGCCACCCGCCTCCCTTCCTCCTCTCTTCGCTCAAACACCCGTCTTCGTCATCACTGAAAGCTGAACCAAAGTTAATATGGTAAGTGCTTGGGCTAGATGGTGTCCCATTTGCAAAAATAAAGCGTCAAAAAGAGAAGAGGGAGCGACGCAAACTACTAGTGTCGCGAATCTATCGGTAGTAAACCGTCGACAGTACAGTCAAAAGGTTTACGATAGTCGACTATCGATAGTTTTCCAATAGTCGATTAACGATAATTTTCCGATAGTCGACTATCGATAGTACTATGGATAGTTTTTTTTTACTATCGATAGTCAGATTTCTGGCGAATATTGATACTATCGATACTACTATCAATAGTTTTGCACCACTAGTTTGTAGTAGTATTCGCGTGCGGAGCGAAAACAGTTACCGCACCGCCACCCGCCTCCCTTCCTCCTCTCTTCGCTCAAACACCCGTCTTCGTCATCACTGAAAGCTGAACCAAAGTTAATATGGTAAGTGCTTGGGCTAGATGGTGTCCCATTTGCAAAAATAAAGCGTCAAAAAGAGAAGAGGGAGCGACGCAAACTACTAGTGTCGCGAATCTATCGGTAGTAAACCGTCGACAGTACAGTCAAAAGGTTTACGATAGTCGACTATCGATAGTTTTCCAATAGTCGATTAACGATAATTTTCCGATAGTCGACTATCGATAGTACTATGGATAGTTTTTTTTTACTATCGATAGTCAGATTTCTGGCGAATATTGATACTATCGATACTACTATCAATAGTTTTGCACCACTAGTTTGTAGTAGTATTCGCGTGCGGAGCGAAAACAGTTACCGCACCGCCACCCGCCTCCCTTCCTCCTCTCTTCGCTCAAACACCCGTCTTCGTCATCACTGAAAGCTGAACCAAAGTTAATATGGTAAGTGCTTGGGCTAGATGGTGTCCCATTTGCAAAAATAATGCGTCAAAAAGAGAAGAGGGAGCGACGCAAACTACTAGTGTCGCGAATCTATCGGTAGTAAACCGTCGACAGTACAGTCAAAAGGTTTACGATAGTCGACTATCGATAGTTTTCCAATAGTCGATTAACGATAATTTTCCGATAGTCGACTATCGATAGTACTATGGATAGTTTTTTTTTACTATCGATAGTCAGATTTCTGGCGAATATTGATACTATCGATACTACTATCAATAGTTTTGCACCACTAGTTTGTAGTAGTATTCGCGTGCGGAGCGAAAACAGTTACCGCACCGCCACCCGCCTCCCTTCCTCCTCTCTTCGCTCAAACACCCGTCTTCGTCATCACTGAAAGCTGAACCAAAGTTAATATGGTAAGTGCTTGGGCTAGATGGTGTCCCATTTGCAAAAATAATGCGTCAAAAAGAGAAGAGGGAGCGACGCAAACTACTAGTGTCGCGAATCTATCGGTAGTAAACCGTCGACAGTACAGTCAAAAGGTTTACGATAGTCGACTATCGATAGTTTTCCAATAGTCGATTAACGATAATTTTCCGATAGTCGACTATCGATAGTATTATGGATAGTTTTTTTTTTACTATCGATAGTCAGATTTCTGGCGAATATTGATACTATCGATACTACTATCAATAGTTTTGCACCACTAGTTTGTAGTAGTATTCGCGTGCGGAGCGAAAACAGTTACCGCACCGCCACCCGCCTCCCTTCCTCCTCTCTTCGCTCAAACACCCGTCTTCGTCATCACTGAAAGCTGAACCAAAGTTAATATGGTAAGTGCTTGGGCTAGATGGTGTCCCATTTGCAAAAATAAAGCGTCAAAAAGAGAAGAGGGAGCGACGCAAACTACTAGTGTCGCGAATCTATCGGTAGTAAACCGTCGACAGTACAGTCAAAAGGTTTACAATAGTCGACTATCGATAGTTTTCCAATAGTCGATTAACGATAATTTTCCGATAGTCGACTATCGATAGTATTATGGATAGTTTTTTTTTTACTATCGATAGTCAGATTTCTGGCGAATATTGATACTATCGATACTACTATCAATAGTTTTGCACCACTAGTTTGTAGTAGTATTCGCGTGCGGAGCGAAAACAGTTACCGCACCGCCACCCGCCTCCCTTCCTCCTCTCTTCGCTCAAACACCCGTCTTCGTCATCACTGAAAGCTGAACCAAAGTTAATATGGTAAGTGCTTGGGCTAGATGGTGTCCCATTTGCAAAAATAATGCGTCAAAAAGAGAAGAGGGAGCGACGCAAACTACTAGTGTCGCGAATCTATCGGTAGTAAACCGTCGACAGTACAGTCAAAAGGTTTACGATAGTCGACTATCGATAGTTTTCCAATAGTCGATTAACGATAATTTTCCGATAGTTGACTATCGATAGTGCTATCCATACATTTTCGATAGCCAACTATCGATAGTTTTTCGATAGTTGACTATCAATAGTACTATCAATAGTTTTTCGATAGTCGACTATCAATAGTACTATTGATAGTTTTTCGATAGTCGACTATCGATAGTTCTATCGATAGTTTTTTTTTTACTATCGATAGTCAGATTTCTGGCGATTATCGATAGTTCTGCACCACTAGTTAGACGTCAGTAGAGCAAACGTGTTTTATCAGCTGCCACCGATCTAGCACCAACAAGGGTGAACGGCCTGAATTTTAAGGTTATGATGATAATGCAAATAATGCATAGGTGCAAGCGAGCTGGACAAGAGTGACAAGGGTAAACACAAATCTCCAAACACAGCTAGGTGGCTGGTGCGCGAATGAAAAAATCCGCGTGGTCCTGGTATCGAACCAGGAACCTCTCCCTTTACAGTAGAGTGCTCCACCAACTGAGCTAACCACGATTTTTTTTTCTTTTTTTCTTTATTGCACTGAGCTAACCACGAGTTAGACGTCAGTAGAGCAAACGTGTTTTATCAGCTGCCGCCAATCTAACACCAACAAGAGTGAACGGCTTAAATTTTAAGGTTATTATCATAATGCAATTAAAGCTGAGGTGCCAGCGAGCTGGACAAAAATGTCGATATTGATCTCTAGAGAAGGGGAACAGGGGGGATAAAAGGCAAACGAAAATGTCCAAACACAACTTGGTGACTGGTGCGCGACCAACAAAACCCGCCTCGTCCTGGTATCGCACCAGGAACCTCTCCATTCCCAGTGCAGCGCTCTACCAACTGAGCTAACCTGGTTAGCTCAATTGGTTAGAGCGCTCCACTGGAAATGGAGAGGTCCCTGCTTCGATACTAGGACCAGGTGGAGTTTTTCGGTAGCGCACCAGTCACCTAGCTGTGTCGGGGATTTGTGTTTTCCTTTGTCCCCCTTGCTCCCCTTTTCCAGGGATTATTATCGTCATCTTGAAGAAAAACAGTTTCTGTTCTTAGAAATAACAAAGATTTTGTTTAAAAAGCAGGTTTTTTTTCTGAAAGTTCGTGAAAAAGTTTTTATTAAAAAAAAAAATCAACTTCTGTAAACAAAAAAGCTCTGATTTTTGTTTTGGTACAATTGTAAACAAAAAAAAATCCTGTTTTTTCCAGGTTGCGACAAAAGTTCCACTGCGAACTGCGTCGCTGGTATTTACCTTGCCATCAAGCGCTCAATACAGAGAAAAGCGGGAAAGCACGATACAATGAACTTACACATATAAACAGAACGCACATAAACACAGCAACACAACAGACAAAACAATCACGCGCCCTCCTCAACGAATGCCGCGTTCACACGATCGCTTTATGTGGCAGCCTTATCTTTGAATTCGACTTGGTGGGTGACTGCGACATTTGTCGCACAAACACGAAGGGGCTGATCAAATATTACTCCTACTTAATATTTCTTTGACATATTCACAGTGAATAGTTAATATCTCCTAATCCAGCGCCTTCATAAATAAATGTCACAGTAGATAAATGAACTAAAATCAATCAATTAATTTTAATATGAAACTGATGAATCACGTTAAACATGCAGTATTGACACCCACTTCTAGTAAAGGCTATAGGAATTATTAGATTTTAGCCAATTATTCATTTAGCGCGACGATTAATCCACCTTCTAACGTCCCCCAAGGCACGGCATTTATGTAACTATACAGTGGCGTCACTAGGGGGGAGATGGGGAGGGGGAGTCGTGGCAGGCAGCTGCTCCAAGTGCCGCTGACCCTAGTTACGCTACTGCCGCCCTGCCCTCTGATTACAGAAATTTGTTCGATTTAAAATCAAACTACCCCACTTTACCGTGACATGTCGGAGCTATCGCTGTGACGGCACTGTAGACTATCGCAGGGCTGCTCAATTTTTATGTAATATCGGGTTTGAATAAAATGCGACCAGCGGAGCGCGTGGCCGTTGACACATGCATATACATATACGACTCTGACATGCTGCGAAGCTACGCCTCCTGTAGGCCTCTAAAAACTGAAAAAAAAAAAGAACTGCCGGTTGGAGATTAGGGCGCTGCAGTGTGTGTGTCCTACTCCGATGTGTTCAACCCTCGAAACAGCGCAACCCAAAAACTTGACGCTGCGCCGGTGTGCGCTGGAAGTTCCATCAGAATCACTTTCGTTGGCTCGGCACGAGCCACGCGAGGAAGCTCGCCGCTCGCAGCAGAAGCAGCAAGCTGCCTGCGCGCGCGTCCGTGTAGCATGACCGCAGCGTCATGCTTCCCCCTAACTTGCGTCGTTTCTTCGTTCTTTTTTTTTTTAATGCGAAAGCATTATTTGTTTTATGGAGCGAGCTGATTTCATCAATCTGAAGCGTGAAAATGGCAGACGGTTTCCTTCGGATCTATTGGCTGGCGCGCGTCAACGGGGCTCCCATTGGCCGCTGCGCTCGTCAGTTTCCTCGACCACTCACCCCATGGCGCTGCGCGTCCATCAGCGCGGAGCGTCCAAGGTCACCGGGGGAGCACACGCGCCGACCGGCGACGAAAAATACGCAGCAGACGAAAAAGGGAGCGGACGAGCGGCTTGCATGCTTTCGCATTTACAAGTCATAAGGAATGCTTAGGTGTACCTTGATGTTTTTTTTTATATACGCATAGTGTTTTTTTTTTTTTTGTGAACGGTATAGCAGCAACTGTGCAACATTTGAGACAGAAGAACAACAGGGGAGGGACCCCAGACGGCTAAAGACGGCTGCTGACGCCTAAGTAAAGTCAATTACACAGCAGACTTCTATAGACCGTTTAATCGTGGGTAGCGCCATTTTGAGAGCGAGAGAGAAGAGAGGAAAGGGCTACCGGCGCTTTTCCCCTTTGCTGGAGGGGTAAAATGAGTAAAAGTATCCGATGAGAGGCTTCGCCGTTGTTGGGTGTTTGCATTGCCCGAACTTCGTTCGAGCTTCCTTGTTTTAAACTCCCAAACTTAATTACAACCCCTGGCTTGAATGGCGACATTCCCCCGGTCATCGGGACACCATTGCTCGGTCACATGGTGCACGAATAACGACAGAAAGTGTTGAATACTGTCCGAGGACCGATGTATACCTTGCGTGGAATCCGGCAAGGCGAGTGCGGCTGCAATATCTTTAAGCTCCATCACTTTCCACATAAACCCGATCCCCGGCGGCAGTGGGTTGCGCCCGTAAACCGAAGATACTTTTCCCCAACGCCATCCTCTGAACTGTGCTCGGAACATTTTGTGAATGGAGCGCGCACCGAATGCTGTGCCGTCGATGAACATGGGGTATACGCTCGTGAGGTGCGTGCAAGTTTTCCCGTGATAATTGCTGTTTGAGCTTGTAACTTTTTGTAACTGAATTGATCTTCATATTGCCACCAACCCAACACTGATGTTCCGACACAAGCACAAACTATTCCGAGAAATGATGGAGACGTAGCACATAACGCAAAACGGATCCTTGTGTGTGAGCCAGCTCACAGTGACTTTGACGATCAGTGAGATCGGCTTTTTGGATCTTGGATAACTCGGCCGGTTTCGTGTTAACTGAAAGCAGAAGCGCCAGGGCCACGGAGGGGTATGCCTGCACGTGCAGCAGCAGCATCATGTGTTTTTAGAGCGCAGCTCTTAGGCGCCCGTTTCCGGCTTGAGCGGCGTCGGCGTCGCCGTCGGCGTAACCGCGCGGTGCATTATGGGTAAATTTCCCCGTTAAATTTAGCGGAAAAATTTTACCGCTAAATCTAGCGGAAAAATTTCCCCGCTAAATCTAGCGGAAACATTTCACGCTAAATCTAGTGAAAAAATTTCCCCACTAAATCTAGCGGAAAAATTTCCCCGCTAAATCTAGCGGGAAAATTTCTCCGCTAAATTTAGCGGAAAAATTTCTCCGCTAAATCTAGCGGAAAAATTTCCCCGCTAAATCTAGCGGAAAAATTTCACGCTAAATCTAGCGAAAAAATTTCCCCACTAAATCTAGCGGAAAAAATTCCCCACTAAATTTAGCGGAAATATTTCCCCGCTAGATTTAGCGGAAATATTTACCCGCTACGTTTAGCGGAAAATTTTCCCCCAAATGGGAGGCGAGCAGGAGAGGAGGGGCATAGCCTCCTCTCCGTACCTTCCCCTCCTCCTCCTCAAGAGCTGCGCTCTAATTCGGCGTTACAGGGAGTTGTAAACGGCTTTCATTTTTTTTTTGTCTTTTCAATAGAATCAGTTGCTAGTTCAGCGCTTGTCCTGTATTTTCTACTCTGTCTGTCCTTGTCCCAGTCGCGCTGTAAGTTATGATAACAAAACCGTTTCCTTATTTTTACCAACATTTTCCGGATATTTCCTGTTATATTACAAACATTTTTACAACGCACTAATACGCAGTTCCTACCTATCCTCCTACGCAGCATAGAAGGGAAGAGCGGGAAGGTTTATTGTTAGCGCACCGCTTACACCTCCCTGTTCCGCGCGGCGCAACGTCATTGGTCGCGCGCGCTATGACGTCAGACCAACAGCTGCGACCCATTGCCGACACAGTCCCCCCCATGGCTACGGGTCGACCAGCTGCACCACGAGCAAGCGAAGTTCGTGCAGGGTTGCCGTATAACGCTATCAATTTAATTACAAAGACAATTTATAGTATGAATGTTTAGACAGCGAGGCATTAGTTTTCCTCGAAATGTAGTCTGCTCAGTCCTCACTGCAGATAGAAAATTTGACCAGTGCAGCACGACTGCTCACCAGAGGTAATCGCATCTTCGCGCGCCGCCGCGCCGGCGTTTTGTACAATATATATATATATATATATACTGTAGAACCCTTTATTTTCGCGGCCCCTATTTTTCGCGAATCGGTCATCGAGGACATAATCGCGGCCACTAAATTTCGCGAAATCCAGGCGCCTGCATTGAAACTCTTAAGGTTCGAATTTTTCGCGTGCCCTTAAATTTCGCGAATTCTTCAATTCGCGAAATTCGCGAAAATTAAGGGCTCGCGAACATTAAAGGGCCTCTGACACGCCAAAAAAAAATATTTTTTTTTTCATGCTAAACGTTGCAATGGCATATCAGGACATTACAAAAAAAATTGTTTCACTATAGAGTTGCGTAGTTTTTTTATAAAAAATAGAAATACGAGGCCCAATTCAAAGTTCCCGCCGTGCACTGTGGCGTAACAGTGTACCGCAAGGTGTCGGGGCGGTCAGAAGGGAGGCATCGCCGGAAGTCACGTGAGTTGTATCCCTCCTCGTGCTTACCGCGAGCGCGTGTAATATTTTTTTAATATTTTTGTTATTCTCCGCACCTCCACGAGCGATCCAAGCAGACAAGGTTTCTTTTATTTGCTTTTCATCGCTTAATGTTGCTGTAAAGGTAGAAGAAGCGGAGTCAGTGAATTGACGTGATCAACTACAATGCCTAGAAGGTGCTGTGTGAGGGACTGTCTCGGTATTTCAGCAACTGAAGAAGAGATCACACTGCATGCATTTCTGAGAGACATACATCGGCCGCATGAGCACCCAGTAAACAAGTTCTACTCATGCTCTAGACAAAATACGTACTTTGTGCTCGACGTTTACTTGTACTTGGTACACTCACCAGTTCGTATTCTTTAGACGGCAGGCATCTACAGCCTGGAGAGTATCCGATGATTCAACGACCTCGGTGTCTCAACCTTCAGCAATGCGATCGGGCGTGTCGTATGCTAGCAATCCTAATTTCTGCGAGCGTTCTAAATGTTTTTTTTTTTTTTCAAAACTTGATAGCTTGTTTTGCGCCCAGTATAGCCCTGTATTATCGGACTGACGGCATGCACTCGTACACTGGCTTGTACTCGCAACGCTTTCATCATTGACCTCCATCACGTCGATCCACTGACTCTTCGTCTTCGAATTTTACAGCACGCAAACTAACCAACGGTGCAGGGATAAAGAGCTAGTGGAACTGAAACTTCGTTTTCTACGATCGCTCGTACGAAGAGCAGAATAATAAAAAGAAAAAAAAAAAGTCTTAGGCACGGTCGCGGAGAGCACGAGGAGTGAAACTCACGCGACTTCCGGTTAACCCACTTTTAGTGACGTAGCTCGATGCCTCCTTTCTGACCACCCCGACACCTTGCGGTACACTGTTACGTCACAGTGCACGGCGGGAACTTTGAATTGGGCCTCGTATTTCTATTTTTTATAAAAAAACTACGCAACTCTATAGTGAAACAATTTTTTTGTAATGTCCTGATATGCCGTTGCAACGTTTAGCGTGAAAAAAAAATTTTTTTGGCGTGTCAGAGGCTCTTTAAAGGTTTTACAGTATATATATATATATATATATATATATATATATATATATATATATATATATATATATATATATATATATATATATATATATATATATTTATATATATATATAGTTTATACATCGCGGTACGTGCCGAACCTTGCTTTTCCACCCCCAGCGGAGATGAATCTTTCCAGAGAGTCATGGCCACAGGTCTTTTCCCTGACCCGAGGGCAGGAGTTCCCAGACTGATGAATCCGCTACGAGGAGCGCCCCGAACTGTACTGTCAACGACAACCAAAAAGCAAACTGTGGCCGCGTCTCAAGCTCTAACGGCGTCGTCAGAAACCTCAGATCATGTTCCAGTTGTTTAAGACGCTAGATATATGGAGGGGCTCTGGGCACGAGTCACGACCGATGTTTATGCGCTCGCGTAGATACAGCATCGTGGGAACCACTGCGAAATGGCTTTTCGATTCCTGGAAGCCGAGTTTTACCACATGTCCTCGCGTCGCTTGCGTTCGCAAGACGTCTGCGTATGTCTTGTGTCTGGCATGTCGTTCGTTTCCTTAAATGTTTCCGTCTACTCTTGGCGCGAGGGGAAGTTTCCTGGCGAGGGTAAGTTTAGGGAACTTTAGGCAGCAGAAATCATCCGAGTCAGTTTATTTTCTCTTACCATAAAGAAACCAAGATTCGCGTTCTGTGTTTACGTTCTAAGCCGGGGGACCTGACTTTTCGCCTCCCGGTGAGGGTGGTGGTGACTTTCCGTGGTGGTGACTTTCCGTCTGATTGATCTAGACTCGAGTGCGTCGGTGCTTGTATACCCGGTTCTAGCTAGACCCCGAATGAATGGGCCAGGTTTCGGCGCACCGCCATAACCCCGGACTGGACGGGAAATTGTTGGGTTTGAAGGAACCCGTGCGCGGGCCTTCTCTCACGCGGTGCGCCGAGCTGCTTGCATGCGCGACAGTCCCAGCTGTGCGGCTACAAGTTAACCACCGTCCTCACCGTACGCGGGAGGACACTTTGACACCGAGGCGCCAGTCTTGTAACTGTTAAACTAAACAAGCAGTATACGCGCGGCATGTCCGTTTGAGTTTTGAATAGTTGTACTTGCAATTGTTTTAAGTAGCAGTAAAGTTTAGTTTTATTTGTTTTATTCATTACAACACGAGCCTCGAAATCGATTAACTCTCCTCCGTTGGCCACAAAAAAAAAGGAATAGGTCTCCTTCAACAAGTCCAACCAGCAACCGACATCCTCATCCACGATCATTAACCCCTCATTCCCGAGTCTTCGACGGAAGACCGCTCAAACGTGCCCATTGACGAGCGACGAAACAACCTAATCTCTACTCAGGTCTCGACGCACTAGCCGTGTCTTTAGGAAGTTTCTTAGACCGCGTTTCCCCCTCCGCTAAGCCTACCGCAACGAAGAAGCCGCTACTGCGCCTGCGCGCCGATGGCCTTGACTGTAGAGTTCCGGGTATCGTAGCGGGTTGCGGAGAGCGTTGCGGGACGGCGAAAGGATCTACGGAAGCTCCCTTTTGTTAACATAGCGGCTTGCGTTTCCACGTGTTGCCCCTTCGATCGCGTATCTGTCGCCGTAGGGGTAAGGGAGAAGACAGCCAGCGCACCGGAGCCATCGTGAGAAAACCAGTTATCGGGGGGGGGGGGGGGGGGGGGGGGAGGGAGTGGAGCTGCTTTTCGGAGACCCAGGCGCACGAGGCCCACGGTGCGGGGGCGGCCCCTCGGCTGGTCACGCCATTCAGCGTTGCCCATGCCAAGCAACTTCGGCAGGTATCCACGCGACGCGCATTGATCGCCTCCACGAGCGCGCTGGGCGAAGCGTCGAACGAACAAAACAAGCCGAAAGCGCCGTTTTTTCTACGCCCAAGAAGCCCGTCAATCGAAAACCGCCGCACACCACGTGTGTCTCGTTTTCATCTTTCGGTTTTTCTTTCTTCTGCCCCGCTTACTCACCTACTCCGATACCGATGTGCGTGTTAACGCGCAGGTGCACGTGTGCCAGACACTGCGCGTGTATAAGGGGCATTCACTGGACGATATATTTGAGGGCGATGTTTAGGGCGCATGCTCAGAACGAGCTTACATTAATAGCCTGCTAAGACCGGCAATCTTGATGGTGTGGAATGTACGTTGCAAAAGAACTGTGGAAGCTCGCCATCAGCACGCGCTCAGCAACCACACACAAAGATATGGCCGCCAGTGAATACTCCCTATAGGGAGTATTAACTGGACGCCATATTTGTGGGTGCTCTTTAAAGCGCATGCTCAGAGCGAGGTCACATTGATAAGCTGATAAGACCGGGAATCTTGATGGTGTGGAATGCACGCTGAAAAAGAACTGGAAGTTGGCCATCAGCACGCGCTCAGCAGTCGCGCACACAGCTATGGCCGCCAGTGAATACTCCCTATACTGGCGTGTGCACGAGAACGCGACGTGCGCACTGAAACAGAGCGACTGTGACGATCGCCGACATTTCGCCGAGCTACTTTATGTAGACCCACCGCGTACAAAAGGACAGCGATGCCACCCTCCGCATCAGCTTGTGAGCAGGTATCCTCTCAAAGATGATATCGAAGAAATGGTACCACAGCAGCGAGGGGAGTCGTGTCGTACTTATTCCACAGCACCCCCCGACACCTCGTCGGTGTGACAAGGCGCCGCGGGATGTCAGCGTTTTCAGTCCAATCTAGCAGTTTGCACTCATTACACCGCCGCAAACAAATTTAAGCGGACTCTATAACTTGATACCGGGATCGTTTGTAGCGCAGGAGCCTCCCTCTGTCCTCCGCTGGGGAACTGATGACATCGAGTCTCACCGCAAAAGCCGGGCGTTTTCGTCGGGTGATGCGCGTCAGCATGCGGGGTCTTTAGAGAGCCGAGCTCTGACTGCTATGATTAGTGGTTCTTTTTTCTTGTTGCCCTAGGCGGATGGAAGTCGGGGGTTCGATCCCAACCCCTGACCGAAGTTTTCGCCAGCTCTCGGACCCCCCATTTACCTTACCATTTAACTGTAAAGTGATTAACAA
>JABSTQ010004128.1:0-31958 GCA_013358835.2 Ixodes persulcatus
GCAAGATATATTTATAGCTATTTTTTAAAGTCTGGCCAAGAATATATTTTATAAGCTATATTTTTTAAAGTATGCCGATTCTTTGTGGCATATAAGCGCAGCTTGCACTCTGTTCTTTTGTTGATCTGTTTCTAGTGCACTTTTTTTTTCTGTGATCCTTTAAGTTTCTGTGACAGGCTTTTGTAAACACTTGATAGTAGCATGTTAGGGTACCCCGCAGATTTTAACTTCCTGACTGAAGATTAAAGCCGTTTGAAATTTTTGTGCCCGCAACTTTTTGTGAGGCCGCCAGTAAGCATATATCAAGTGTTTTCGAGAGCCTATTACAGAAACTTAATGGTCACACAATAAAATACGTACTCTAGAAAAGATCACAAAAAAGAGTGCAAGTGGTGCCTTATATGCAGAAGGTTCTCCATAAACTGAAACAAAGATAGCTGGTAGGTATGCATTAATCTCGTTTTTTTCGGCTCCTTGCAAGCTTGGAAAGACATGTCCAATGCTTACGTGGTATAAAGTGCTCAATGCGCAAAAAAACATGCCGTCCATGTACAGTAACTGCACAAGTTGGATTGTTGACGAAATTACTTTTAGTTGTGACCGACTTTATACTGAACAAACTCGTCCTTGTTTCAATGAGAAAGCGCTCGAACATAATCTTTCGCTACGAGGTAGTTTGGGTGGTTATCTTGCTTAGCACGTTAGACTATGGTTGTAAACCACGTTTGAAATTAAGCAAGTTCCTGAAGAGTACAAAAAACAAGACAGGGAAAAAATATAGAGGCGTTTTTCATATAAAAAAAAAGAAAGAAAGCGGGAGACAAGTGCATCAGCATGCCGTCGGTGTGTCTGAATGACAAAGAATAATATTTTATTGATAGTTTTACTGAGGATAGGAGCGTGGTACATTTAATCTTAATGTATAACTATTGTGTTTTATGTCCGAAGGCCATGATATATTATATGGTATTATAATGAAGACAGCACCAGTCCTGTCGCGCGTGTGCCTTATTTCGTCCCAGTCCAGTTCGCGCTATTTTAATCATGTCTAATACGAACCAACTAGCCGAATCAAAAGTCGTGCTAGGGTAGTGTTTATGGTAAATACAAGAAATCATATTTTTTTAGAATTGTACCCCTATATATATTGAACAAATGAGCAGCTAAACACTGGAAGCTTTTGACCCCCGGTGCTTGAATCCTGATTCCAAGATGTCGATAAATGTCTACCAACTTGCCTGCAGAACTAATCTTTGTGCCATATAAAGGCACCGCAAGAATTCGTTAGGGGTTTAAAATTTTACGGAATAACATTGTTACATTACAGTTCTATGCTTCTGTCTTCGCCTATGGCGTTCTGTTGACTTCATGGTCAGTACTCAATGACTAGCACTCTGTGATCAGAAGCTGTATCAACAAAATACTAAAAACTGTTTGATGGTAGAATATGAGGGCTTATAGTTATGGTTCCTTACTTAACATTGCAGTGTGGTACATCACCATAAAAAGATTGTACGTGAGATTGAATGTAGGGTAAACTTTGCGTTCAATATCTAGTCACAAGCATTTTCGCCATAAGAGTCAGGTTATGGTGAGGAAGTCGTGGCATGTCTAACAAAAAACTTTATTTAAATCAAAACGTTCTTTGAAGCTGGGATCCCGTAGAGCTGCGTAAAATTAATTGAAATTTTTTTAATGTATTCAAAATCTCGTGACAATGTAAGTTCCGGTATGGAAAACATAAATTGTTATGCGTACTGAATCATATATTTGTTTTTTTTTAAATCATCGTTAATTGAGTACGCTAACGGATGGCAGGCACAATGTGCAATTAAACTGCTTGCAAAATCTTGCACTCTGTGACCTTTAACTTATACAATTATACATCCAGTATGGGGTTGAGAACCCATTTTAAACTGGAATATCTACACCCGCAAAAAGAAGAACTAAACATGTCCGAACAGTATCCCAAACAAGAGGGTAACAGTATATTATATTCATTTTTATTTTTACCTTTATTCTTTCTTTGTATTTGTTCTGTATTCATATGTACCAATCTTCTGGACTGTTGAACATTCTTTCCTTCCGCGTACATGTGCCTGTTTTATGCGCCTTGTACTATGCTATACTTTTCAATCCTTAGACGTGTGTACCATTCCCTATCCAAATTGGTTTTCACGAAAAACGTAATTTGTCTGATCACGAGAGGTCTAGAAATCTGTGAAGTAGAAAAGTGAAGCCACCAATTAACTCGAGGCTGATCGGCTGAGACAGGTGATGACATCATACCCCCTAGCTCGATGCTGATCATCTGGTTCAGGTATGACGTCACGCGCGAGGCCACGCCCACCCGACGCTGACTGCTCTCCTGCCATACAGCAGCTCAAAAGGAGAAAACTTCAGACTTGATTGTGGAACCTCCCAGCGCTGCTCTTCGCATACAGGGAGGTTCCACAATCAAGTCTGAAGTTTTCTCCTCTTGAGCAGCTGTACGGCAGGAGAGTGCGAGGGCCTCTGGCCATTCTGAGAAATGTGGTCAAGCGAAAAGATGGAAAATATTGCGAACACATTGTACAGCTACGTGCTCGAACCAAGAGATAAATTCAAGAACATGTGCGAGTTGGCGCACAAATGCTTGGAGGAGGCGAAAGCTAAATATAAGGGCTATTATGACAGAAGGTCTTCGAACCGCAAAATGAAGCAAGGTGACTTGGCTTTCATCATTCTTCCAACAGATGCCAACAAAATGATCATGAAATGGAAAAGACCCTTCGTGGTCACGGCAAGAAAGGACGAGGTCGATTACGAGTTGGACGTGGGAGCGAAGACGAAGGTCTTTCACGTCAACATGGTAAAAAAGTACGAGGAGAGGGAGACGACTCGTCAAGGGCAGACTGCCAGTTATGTCGCAGCTGAGATCAAAGATGAAGCTCTAGGAGAGCAAAGCTTCGAAGACGCCGGAGAGTTTCCCCCACCGGGCTGGACGAAGCAACAAGGATGGAAGGACGTTAATGTAAACAAGGATTTGGACGCAAAAAATAGTGCCAAAGTGCGTGCGCTGATCGAAGACTTCAGAAAGATCTTCTCCGATGTGCCGGGAAAAACAAGTCCCTTGACATGCGACCTGGAAGTCACTACGACGCGATCAGTATACGTTAAACAATATCCGTTGCCACTTTCAGTTCAAGAGGTGGTCGAGGAAGAGATCTCAGAGATGCTGGCGCTAGGCGTGATCGAGAGATGCTGCTCACCATACAACGCACCGGTGGTGATCGTAAAGAAGAAGGACGGGTCGAATAGATTTACATTGACTACGGGAGATTGAATGATGTCCTTAAATGCGATGCAGAGCCTATACCGAGGAACGACGTCACATTTGTCAAAACGGGAGAGAAGCGCTTTTTCTTAAAGCTTGATGTTGCCAAGGGTTACAGGCAAATTCCTATGGAGGAAAGCGTTAAAGAAAATACTGCGTTCTCATCAACGAGCAGGATCTTACAGTTCAACTTTATGCCCTTTGGAATACAAACTGCTTCAGCTACATTCAGGAAGCTGATCCTAAAGTTGTTGGACGGAATCCCACACGCGCATCATTACATAGATGACGTCCTAGTCGCTACAAGTTCGTGGAGGGATCATATTAAGGCGCTTAGCCGTATCTTTCAACGCCTGCGAGAGGCCAACATCACGATCAAGCCAATTAAGTGTGAAATAGGATTCTTGGAAATCAGCTTCCTAGGACACGACATCGGATAGGGCACAATATCTCCGGGCCCTAAAATAATAGAAAGAATCCAAGATGTTCCGAGACCACGAGCAAAAAGACAAGTCAAGTCGTTCCTTGGTCTCACGAGATTATACCGACAGTTTGTAGAAGACTACGCTCGTCTGACTGCACCCCTAATAGAATTAACCAAAAAAGGGAGCTCCGAATGAGGTCGAGTGGGGGCCAGATCAAGAAGAGGCCTTCAAGGAGCTAAAGAGCAGATTGGGACAGCCTCCCATCTTGTTGGCACCAAACCAAGAGAAGGAGTTGGTGCTAAGGACGGATGCTTCGGACGTAAGCGTGGGGGCGGTGTTACTTCAAGAACAATCCGATATATTACATCCCGTAGCGTATGCGAGCAGAAACCTCAACGGAGCTAAAAGAAAGTTCGCTACGGTTGAAAAAGAATGCCTCGCGTTGATAGAGGCCGTCGCCAGATTCAAGTTGTTTCTGTACGGGAGGACGTTCAAGATACAGACCAACCATCAGCCGTTAGAGTTTTTGAACAGAGCCAAACATACTAACAGCAGAGTTATGAGATGGAGAATGGCATTACAGGATCCGAGTTTTCATGTTGAATACATTAGGGGGAGAGACACCGTAGGAGTGGGCTTCATGAGTCGAGTATAAAGAGCCAACCGACGGGTGTTTGGATTTCTAAATAGTGTGATCTTTCGTTTTCCAGGGAGGTAGAGACTCTAGCTATGCTCTACGAATATTAAAACAAAGTTAAGAGAGCAGAAACGGTGCCGCTGAAGGGCAGCGAAAACTTCAGCGAAGTTTAGATTTAAAAAGATGAATTACCTAGCGCGAAGGGGACGAACTGAGACGACGAGAAGGATGTTCTCTGTTGCTGAAGGAAACTTAATATGCAAGAAGTGTTTTGAACAGGGTAACAGAGCTGTAAATATTATCAAACTCTTGTCTTTTATTTCATGGTGCTTTTCGTGCGCGGATGGGCGTGTGTGAGTGCGGCTATGGTGCTCGTCGATGCCAAGGTCTGCTCTTCGACATCTGAGCAGTACAACGATACTGCGCTTCATACATCGAGGCTCTTCAAGGGGGGGGGGGGGGGGGGGGGGGGGGGAATGTAACGTTCTTGGAGTGACAATGGGGTGAAGAAGAAGAAAAGGAGAAGAGCGAGCTGAAGACAAGCGGAAGGCACAAGGTGTGTGTGTCTCGAGGAGGAAAAAGCGAACGACTGTGGCGGACAGCGCTCCCGGCAGTCCAGGCTACGCTCCAGAAAAACCCTGGCCTCGTCCCACGAAAGGAAACACCGTCGAGCCGGAGTGACATTCGACAGCGCTCCGACCAGCTAAGGCTGCGCTCCTGAGAGATCCTGGCCCTGTCCCAGGAAGGGCAACACTGTCGAACCGGAGCGGCATCTGATCTCTGACCATCCCTAGCCGCAATCCCCAGAAACCCTGGCCTCGCCCCAGGAAAGGCAACGCCATCAAGCCTGAGGGACGGCCGGTTGCCGTTCGTCCATCGCAAGCTTGCCGAGCTCAATTGGTTCACCCTGGAGACCGTGGCTCCGACACAAGCGAAAAGGAGGCGGCTTCGAATTCATCATTACTCAAACTGTGAGTGAACTTCAGGCCCCGATTAGACCTTGAGAGGACACTAAACTGATCGTGCTTCTAGAGACCTCTCTCAATTAACTCCAACATTTGTTTCTCTTTATTCAATTTCCTTTACGCCCATATTTCTTTGGTGTGTCTGATTAAATTGATTTCTTCCTTCTACTTTCGCGCGTCACTTCAGTCTCCAATACGCCCTCGTCTCCTTGGAGGAAACTTAACTCTGATGATTGCGCAATCACTCACGCGACACCGGTCGCCCGCCAGGCGGTGGTTGGATGTCGTCGGAGAAACATCTGAAGCTATGGAGTGTTCGGGAAGTGCGCCAGAGGTTCAAATCCCGGGTTAGCGCTGGCATCTTCGTTCCAGGATTTGTTATCGAGTGACATGCCACGCGTTAAGGCAGTCGCTAAACTAACCGCTGAAGAGCACGGAGAGCGTAGACGTCGATTCCAGAGGAATCGGACTGAAACCACACGTTACACATGCAAGATAATTGCCCAGCAATCGGCTATGCATTGTTTTGCCTTGCTTGTTGATGTATATTTTATTAAAACAACAAAAATAAGATTGTTTGAGTTACGTTTAACTATGTGATAGACGCGCATACTATAGCGGTGTACCTTTTTATAAGGCGGTGAGTCCTCGGATTTTTCAAGAACTAACAACACACACGTTTATGTACGTTGAGAGCCATTTTGAATGTATGTTAGTTGCCAGCCCTACTGGGCAGAACCGCTAGGACACTGCACATACAACAGCACCCGAAAGGAGAAAGTGGAGTTGGTTTTTGTCGAAACTAATGGTAGGGTCACTAATTAAATACACAATCATGGTTAGTCTTGCGGCGACCATGGGGCCTTCTACAGAACCACAGGACTGCAGCTGAAAGTTCATGACAGATTTAGCGAACTCAGGAGAAGGCGAACGTGGTTGTTCCCAACGCAGTCAAACAATATAGCGATAAGCTATGTCTACGTGTGCAGTAGGTGAGCGAGCTGCTTAAAAGAACACAAAGGCGACCTAGCACTATTGCCTTTGGGAGTTAGCTTTGTTCAGTGTTTGCTATCTCTCTATCTTATTCTCAAAGGCGCAATATTGTTATGAAAGTACGCAAAATACGCTGTTCTTTAAGTTCTTTGTCTCCCAACGAAGTATGTTAAAAAAGACGTAAACTTACCACTTTTGGTTGCTTACCACATCTTAGTAGTTCTTATCCAACGACTTATGCATTTTTGTGATAGAAATTAAAATTGTGCTCTGATTTTAAATTTTCTCGTCGCGTTTTATTATTTTATGATCGGCCGTTGCTTACTAACATCCTTTTCTGTGGACGTTTGGACAAGTGACAGATCGTTAGACTACTCATTTTTAACAAACACTAAATAGTACATCAATTTGACATGACGTAGGACTTTTGTTCAACATTTATGTGGGAAAATTGACCCAAGACGTACTAGGGCAAACCGGTGATTAAAATAATGAATGAACAAAGCACAGTTGTATGCATCTTATGAATATAGCTGAGCAACGCTGTAAGCACGTAAGCAAATCTTTTCGCAAAGCATTATTTGAGTTTGGTGCTCTACATTTTCTTATATTTTTTATTTGAATAACATAAATACGGTGAGGTTCCAAATGAAAAGAGTCAAATTATAATGTGTGTTACTTACCGTTCCGGGTTGAACGTATGAGGGTCAGGGAAAAACTCCGGATCATAATGGATTGAGTAGACCGGGATGGCTATTACACTATCTTTAGGCACTTTGATTCCTGTTTCTCCAACCATATAGTCCTCCATTGGACTCCTTTCCAATCTGAAGATAAACGAGGTAAAAAAGCGTTGAATATGTAAACAAAGAACTATTTGTGATGTTAATTTTTGTACAATCTTGACAGATTCGTAGGTTTCAGCGACGTAAGAGAGGGGTTTATTATGTGCACAGTGCACCCCTCCTCTGCAAGGTGTTTTAACGGAATGCTACAGCGCACCATAACCCAACTCCAAACAGTGCCGATATACAGATCAGTTAACATGAATGTCCTTTCAGAGTGAGGTAACGCCGCGTCCTACAGTTCCATAACGTGTAATTCAAGTGGTACTGAAAATATTATGTTCTTATTTTAATTTAATATACGCCCATTACTAAAGCTTGGTACAGAATGTTTCTAATTCTATTTCAAAAATTGCCTAATGCAGCACCGCCGGTTTCTGAAATTGACCTAGAACTCTGAGTGACTTAAATGGAGAGTATTTTTTCTTAATGTTTGCCGGCGATACCAATAAACATATTCGAAGGGTAACCGGCGTTATTCCTCTTGTTAACGGTAGTCCTACTCGGACATATAGGCTCTTAATCACTCTTCATGATCAAACGAATTCATTTAAATAAATAATTTAGTTTCTGCGCTTTTTTCACTTATACTATTTCTGCAACTGAATTTCAACAAGGGCACTAAGGCAGAAGAGACAATGTCTTAGGGAGAAAAGGGCATGTGTTGTCCTGTTTTCCCCTCTTGTCTGTGTCAGAAAGCGCTACAGTGTTCTCAAAGGTCCCATAATTTAGGTTACGGTCTTCTGTTTATATTTGCTATAAAAAATAAATGATAGTTCAAGAATTTTCAAAAGTCAGCTTCTCTTTGCCATTGATAATATTATTTTAATAAGTTGAATTATTTTTATAGTATACGTATAAGCTAGCATGCTGCGAATGAAATATCTACCAAGACAATTGTTTATCACGTAGTTATACGAATACACGCAAAATGATTCCTTTTTTAACAATGAATAACACAAGGAAAGTATATACAAATACTTGTGTCTGGATCTTGAAAGTAATAAACTCTAGGATGTATAATAAAAAAATATATACTATCGCTTGTTTGTTTTCCTATAAAAATGGTACATGTTTATGTTAAACATCATGCATGCCGATGCCAAGACGTGGCGTTTATTAATGCGAGATAATCCTCACGCATATTTATAATTCTAGGGGGTCTTCGGAGATTGAATATTACCGTGGAGCTGGAGGAAACATCCTGAGTGTTTCTGAGATCACTCCGTTGAGGTAGTTGAGCTTTGATATAGCGTCGTAGGTTGGTGAACCTCCCTAGAATCGAAAGTGAGCAAATCAATTTGTATAACCGGAACTGAAATACATAATATGAACGCTTGACAAGTATTAATCAAAAAGTATATAAATTTCAAAAACTGGCCCGTACAGCATTCCATAGATAATTTATCTGGATAGCCTCTCGACTCGAGAAGACAGACTTTAGAACAATGTTAATATGTGTAAGGGAGCAGTAAAGTGCTCTCTAGAGATTGCGTTTTCATTAAGCAAACTCAAGATACACCCATTGGGCATTTAGGAAGCAGGCAATTACAATAGAGTGGTGCTTTGCCAATTTAAAACGCGACCAAACATTGTGGCACGAGATAAAGAAAAGTGAGATAAAGAAAAGTGAAGTGTCGCGAAGTTTGAGCTCGTTTTTAATAGGAAAAACAGCAACACATGAGGGTAACATCGATATTTCTGGGATGCTTAAAACGCGCAAGTTGAGCTATTTACTCAGAAAGGACGAACCCAAACTTTACTTTAGAACCCGTTTACCATCGACAGCTTACTTCTATAAAACCAGAAGTGTAAACAAATTCCACCAATTTTCCATCGTCGCATGTCCCGCGCTTTTCTCTAGTTACGACGCTTCGGTCTGATAGCAATGTCGTGTCTTTATTTATGCTTTTATTTCTTTTTACCGAACACAAATTCTAAAAAGTAAAGGCGCGGAGGCTCTTTTAAAAAACACTAGCATGTTAAGACAAACGTAATGAAATAATACCTCTCTTTTGCAAAATGAAACCTTCGCATTTATTTCCTAGGTAGCACAAAGGCTCATGAATATCCATCTGCTGTGTGAGCTATTCCCATCAGTGCATATTAAACATATTAGTCGCGAAATTACAAAAAAAAAGAAAGAAAATAACTGTAATCTACTTTGTACGCTGAAATAACAAGAATGAAAGAAAATATCAATTAAGCATCTAAAGTTATGGTCGCAACACAAGTTTAGCAAACATCTACAACATCTCATAATGAAATGAAAACTGCATGCACGGAACATAAATTTAGGAGTAATCACATGTTTTTCAAAGCAGTTGTCCACTTCTTTCCTGAGCTTTTCTTGTACTTCAGGATTGACAGCCAGAACGTACGAAGTAAATGAAGCCAGTGTGGAGGCCGTGTCTTGACCAGCGAGAAAGAATAGAACGCACTGAGCCAGCGCTTCCTCTTCAGTTAAATCTGTGGTTAACAAAGAAATGAAAAATTAAAAAAAGAAAACATTGATTATTGGAATTACTAAATGGGCAGAGAAGCAGTTGCTTATACGCACTTTTGACAGCTGTCGACTTTTTGCTCTGCAATTCCGAGTCAACATCGAAGATTTCTTGGTCTCGGGATTCAGTTATTTCTGAAGCAGTTGAAGCCGCTTCGTCTTGAGCGTTGAGCATCATTTGAAGAAAATCGTCATGTACCTGTCATGTTTAAAAAATCCCAAATAAAAAGAAAATAGTTGATGTCTTTAAAAAAGCCCAGACTAACAATTGGGTTATGGTAACCTACGGCAATGTTCCGCGGTTCTTTACCTGCTTTCCTTCCTTTCGCTTCTGAATGATGCTTATTGTCGCCTCCTTGTAGAACTCAAACGCATCCATATTGAATATGTTTTTCCGAAGGGTCTTCATAAACCGTTGAAAGAAGACTGTAAAGTGAAGGGAGTGAATGTTGGCCGTTAAAGAAAGCCCATGCATTCTTGAAATAGTCTCTTAGAAGCTAAAATATCCTCGTGTGAGGTACGGAGATAGAGCAGGCACCAACAAGGATGATTACTAATTTATATATATGCGCACAATATCTCTTTTTTGCAGAAAAAAACACAATGAATAATAAAACATTTTTCTTTCAAATAGCCATTTCACAGTTTTGAGGTTAGCATCCCATTCCATCACTACAGCTAGGTCACGATGAAAATTTCACGCTCAGAAAGACAGGCCTGACTCTCTATAACTCTTCGTTTCTCAATACACGAGACGTTCTGGAGAAATGGGGGTTGCTCGAACAACCTTTGTGTGGATTTTCTTTGGGAAGGCAACGGCTGTATAAGCTAGAAGACCGCCATAACTGCCCGCGCTGCAAAATATGCCACAATGAACTATGCTGTGTGACACCAGAGCTTGCTTTTTTAACGTCATTGTACTTATCGCATGAGAGCAGGATGACAATAATTATGAGAGTTGTACCTTTCACTCTATGATTTTGATATATGCGACGTGTCTATCCACATGTTTTACGATTCTGTTAGCTACGAACTCCGCTCTGGGTATTTGAGAGGCAAGTGCCAACCTTAAATAAACACTGACATCCCCCCCAAAAAATTGTTAGGCGATTTAATAGGGTGTCAGGAGACTACCCAAGAACTATTTTGCTGAAGAGTGACGTATATTTTAACAAAGCCAGAAAACTCAACTGCTGGGAACTAAAACCGAAACACAAGCACGGAATCTCATGGCCAGAAGTCACGTGGCTACACCCGACCGCGTTTTTTCTTTCCTCTGCTTTTCCGGCCTCTCAAGCAGACGACGAAGACGACAAGACCTTGCGTGAACCTTTTGTAGTTCGATTTTTTCGCGCTTATATTACTTCCGCTCGATGTCCTGCGCTTAAAAATCGATTGGCCGGTATGTGCGGAGCCATCGCGTCATCCAGTCCGCGGTACGTAACCATATTGAGAACGACGTGTACATGCACTTCCTTTTATCTGTGCAACATTTCTTTTTTCGATCAACGTATTGCAGTTTCTTTGAGGCCAAAAAATGCGGTTCGTATTCTTTTCTATTTTTAATGTTGAATGTGTGTATAAGATCACCCACTACTTTGAATGTAGTTGGTACACATAGTTTAAACGCCACGAGACCATGAAAGCAAAAGTGAGCGCAACTGAAACAGGCCAATTCTCGAGCGGCTGTTTTCAGGCGGAAAGAGAATGAATTTCGAACCTTAAATTGTGTTCTAAGTAGTTGGGCTCTTATAGGTCATGTTCAAATAAAAATCCTCCGTTAGCTTAAATCCCGTTTCAGTGCCCCTCTAATAGGCTAGCCATTTCGGCACGGAATCTTCCAACATCGAAGGAAGATACGCGTGACCCGAACACTTTGAAGACGTCTCCGTATAAATACCCAAAACGAAAAAAAATACGATATACGGTTTAAAGGCCTTGGAAGTTCGCGGACAGTTCATTGTGGGGTTGTGTTCCAGTTAAAAAAAAAACTGCTTTAGACACATATATGTTTCCCCTGAAGCTTAGAATTTTTTTATTCGATGACATCTTGGATACAGAGTTTTCCCGAAACCGAAAACCCGGAACCCTGGTATTGGCCACAAACAACTCGGCAGAATAATATTACGAAAACCTTGCCTATTACGCGCTCTCGAGACTGTTAACGTATCGATAAAAAAAGAACAAAAAACTGGAAATTTTGTTTTTATGAGACTTAGAGAAACAAAAAGCTTAGATGAGCCTCGTGGATATTTATATATGAAAGCAAACATTCACGTCATGAACATTCATGCCATGAAAGCAAACATTCACAATGGAATTGTGAAGCCATACCGCGACCGACATAATATAAGATGTACCTCTGCATGCGACAGAGATAATATTGAAAACAAGCTCTTTTAAGATGACAGATTGAATTATTTTATTTCTTGGGCCACCAAGAACTTCTTAGACTACAATGTGGTGCTCCTTATGAATGACATTTGACGAGTAGGGTAAGTAGTGCAACAGATTGTTCTTACTAACGGTTATTTTACCTCAAACACAGAAACAAAAGCATTTCAAATATTTTTCTGTATATGTTTTCAGTCAGTTTGTAAGCTTATCGGGGGACCTTTTTGTCGACTCAGAATACGGTCTCAGTCCTATATATTTAGGAAAAGCATTTCTCTAATATGTGTGTATGTGTGCCAGCTCGTATTCTAAATAGATGATAATTTGAACGTGTGGTGATTTCGTGTCACACCAATTTTAAAGGCGGCCAATCTTTCCAACACCATCATTTATTTTCTCTTTCTCTTTCTTTGGTGTCACGACTTTCTTTCCTTTTACTTTGGTGCACACCTGCTTATACATAAAAGACAGTTCTACGAGGTGCGATAAAAAATATCGGGACAAGGTTTGCAGCGTGAAAAGGAAATGCAGCACGGTGGTGCGCGCGCAGGTGTCGAAGGCAGGGGCCTCCATTAATTGCAAACTCGGAGAAAAGCTTACCCATTTTTGTGCGGGTCCGGAGAAACGCTCACCAGTCTTTTGACGGACCCGGAGGGAAGCTCAGCTCGAATTCATCCTTCAGCGCATCGCTATTCCGTTCGTAGTCAAAAAACGCATTTCTTTTTCCGATAGCGCGAGCGATGGAAAAATAATTGAGTTTTTTTTACTTTGAAAAAGAGGGTTGGGGGGGGGGGGGGGGGGTAGCGAGGCGCTGATTGATGAAGCCTTTCATGACGAGACAGTTTGGGTGAGGCATGCGTGGTTAGTGTGCCTTTTATGTTTTTCTGGTTTTTATTTTCACTATTAAACATCCAGGTGCGAGTCAGTGCGAGTCCTGTGTTGTGTGTTCCTTTTTTTAGTCTTCGTTGTTACGCGCTATTACACCTACACCATTTTTAACTTCCGCCAACTAAGCTACTAGCCCAGCTCTTTACTTTGGTAAAGTGGTCGTTATCATTTATTAGCAGTAGTGCTACCAATGCTTAAGGCGCCTCCCACGCAGGTGGTACACCGTGCAACAGAGTTAGCGCCAAGCGTGTTTTCGCATTTTACTTACAGTAGGGGCTGATCAGCGTCAAACGTTTATCGATAAGTTTGTGCCCCGAATGAGCAATTTCCATCGAACTAGTAGTTTTGATAGCAATCGCCAAAATGTAAGAAAAAAAAGAAAAAGCCCATCATTCGTTTATACGATTGTGTCACGAAGTGTGCACACTCCACATCAGATTGCTCTGCTGTAAGCAAAATAGGAAAAATAATTATTAAAAAAGGGTTTTAAAAATATGTTAGATATAATTTATATAAATCAGACTAATATCACTGTAGCTAGAAAATGTTGATTATTTATCATTATATGCATTTTTAAACACGGCTGGTTGTTTGGGGGGGGGGGGGGGGGATCGATGGCCGAGTGGGCTAAAGTAGTGCACACCCAGCTCGACGCGCTTGGAGCGAAAGCTCGCGCTGCCAAACCCAGGGATATTGGGTTCCAGCCCCACCCCTGCCCGTTTCGATCTGGTTGAGCATCGTACCGGCGTGCGGTCGTGTATCACTACTGCGTGAGCACGGTAAAGACCCCAGGTTAGCAGTCGTACTGCACTGGCCAAATTTCTCATCTATAGTGTAAACCAGTGTGGCCCCGTCCTGGCAGACCGACCTTACGCTGTATAAACGCTAAAAATGTCCAATTTGACTTTGATTTGCTGGTTGTTTGATCAATTATTCCGAGCAGTGAAAACAATGCGAAAAACAAGAAGTACAGCAATTATAACAACTTATCTTATGAAAACCCCACCCTACTAGAACAAAGACAGCTTAGTTTTTCTTTTCTTTTCTTTTTTTTTTTTGTAAGAGACAAAGTGTTGTATTTGCTTTTCTCTTTCGCGATATGATTTTCTTCCGATACGACGTTACTTTTCATGTTTTCGTTTCGATATTCGCAAGCTGTAATGACGCGCCACGTCACTGCCGCATTTTGGAACTAGCATGTGCCTTAAATCATCAATTGCTAACGTCTACCCAGTTAAGCGAATTTAAAATTAACAGTACACAGAGAGCTGGTCAAAAATTGAGTCCTCCAAAACCAGTCGCCAGGATGGCCTAATCGGTTAAGGCGTCGCCCCGGATGGGTAAAAGTTGCGGGTTCGGTACCGGCTCCTGGCCCAATTTTTCTCCAGCTCTCTTTCCCTTTCCCTAACTTTCATGCAAAAAAAAATACAATAGTCGCCTTGTCCCCTTTTCGTTCACAATATTACTACGGCTGCACTGGTCACTCTCACTCATTACCATTATATATACGGTGATGCCTGTCCTTATGGGGAGGAGTGGTTCCCTAGATATCTTGGAAGACGGGCCCTTTCAGACATTTGCGAGCTGAAATGACGTACCAGTGCACTGCCGCAATTCGTAACTAGCATTGGTCCTAAATCAGGAGGGCCTGTTTATATATATATATATATATATATATATATATATATATATATATATATATATATATATATATATATTTATTTATTTATTTATTTATATTTACACGTGTATTCAAAAGAGTGGTAAATAACGTTTTACTGTTGTACGTGTCAGAGTATATATGAAACACAAGGCATAGTGGCATCGTTAATTTGCTTACCTTGAATGGCCACTAGGAATGTTATCTTCGAAAAAAACGCGTTCCTTGCTGAACTGACGAAGTTGGATGTGTCTTCAGAATCATTTCCGAATTTGGTTCCAAATGCACAGCTGGCTGTGACGTCTAGAGTAAAGTGACCATAAAATCTACGAAAAACATGCAGGATAAAGTTGATGTGAATAAATAAGCAGCATCGAGAAAAACGTAAAGAGTACAAACACATTTTGTAACACGCTTTTCCTAGACACTTTACAGCTGGCCGACGCTGAATCGAAAGAAAATAAATAAAAAATCAAACGAAAGTAATTGAACGCCATTACATACCCCAGCCATGTTCGGGATTCCAGAAAAATGGCGCTCTTTTATTTTTTTTAAATTTCCCCCCTTCTGCATACAACTATTTCAGTTCGATATCCTTGGTACTGTACTAATGCAGAAAACAGTGCCCAACGTCGAACAGGCCAATACGAAAATATGGCGTCGCAGCACTGATATTATAGCTGTGCTGCTGAGGCGCGTGCCGGGAACCACGGAAGACGAAGACGATCCGCGTGAAGGCTGCACGTGACACCCTTCTAATCTGGTCTTATTTGGTTATGGACGTTCTCTTGTAAATTAAAAAACTTAACAATATGATGAATCCATATAGGCTCCAGCTACAGCAGCTCCTGCTTTTCGAAAAGCACAGCTTCAAGGACTTTCATAGAAATCGGGTCTCGGTAGCAACATTTTTCTGTTCTAGTGCATTATGTAGGGGTATTCAAGAATTGCGAAGGAATGTTTCATGGAGAGAGAGATCGAATTTTGTCTAACTTCTGCCAGAAAGCCGCCATTCGCAGTAGGTGCATGTATGGTGCATGTATACGGTTAACAGGTTGCCCCGATGTACAACGTCTATATATAATTAAGACTTAGCTTCTCCGTTTTAATTTCCCGATTAAAGATGGGAGCGAGTGCTGGTTTGTAAAGCTAGCACAAGATCGTACTGGTCTTATGCACGATGGAATCGTTCATTCCAATTTGCTGCCTCCATTATACGTCGTGGAGCTTCAAGCTCAGTTTGCCCGCAGTCCCTGGCTGTCCGGGCCAGAGCCTCTGGTTCGTTATCACTACGAAGTTTCTCAAAGACATGTGTCTGCGGAACGCCGTCAACGCTTATTTTCGCTGAACTAAACGCATAGATGTTAGAAAACGCTCAGTAACCATCGGTTAAATACGCAAAAACGCAGAAACGTGAAGAGGACAAACAGAGTTGTGAGAACGCCACATGACACACGACGATGACGGCAGACAGGTGCGTTTTGACACACTTCCGTACGCACACCGGTGGGGCACATCCATAGATGCCGAAGTAACACCGTAATGAATTTTGACGTCATTAAGATACTCTTTCAAGCCTTGGCACACAGCCGACTTTATGTTACCTGTTCCCCTTGTGCGAAATGGCAAAGTGAACTAACAAAACTGTGCCCAATCATTAAGCTCGCAAATAAACTCACAATATCATGAATGGTGTTTCGTTCCAGCCGGAAATTAGGCGAATGAAATTCGGCTCCAAAAATTGTGTGCAAAGTATGCTCTTGACGTGGCGGTGTCCGCAATGTTCCTGATGCTGTGATCATGCTTCTTTGCGTAATATTAAGTACTGACACAAAACTCAAACTAACAATTAAACGGCACTGTGCTCATGTAGACCCAGACTCCCGTAGATTCTTTGGCGTGGTAAGACAAGAAAGCTGATCAAAGAACTAAAATAAATATACTTCTTACGATAAGGACCCGCAATAACTCTTTTGATGCTGAGTAAAACAACGACACAAACACTCGTATGAAGGGTGCTTGGGGTCATTGCAAAATTAGCACACAAGCCAAAAGTCGAACACTGACATAATAACGGTGATAATGACGTACTTCATAGCTGGACTCTATTATATCTGTGTTATAAATGTTTGTTTCAAAGTGATTTTGGAGCTCAAAATGTGTATGTATAACGTATTTACTGTAAAGGAATAGAGTAAAGAAGGCAATAAGAAAATACTAGCTCAGAAGGCAGGTACATCCTCGTACATTCCATCAGAAATTTCATGAATTAAAGTGCGATGCGACCTTTAGGGGGTGGTTTGGATATAGAAAAGTGCTCTTCGAAGCTTGAAGTTCCTGCTTATAACCTCTGAGATAAAAATCTCCATAGTCGTGGAAGTTTTTCTCTTGGACAGCATTAAGCACTATTTGTTCACTATTTTTGTGTACCGTAGTGAGCTTGGGACAATGAGAGTAGGGTTTGCAATGGAAGAAAAAGTTCCCAAACCCTGGCATCAAGTACAGTACTACCCCGAGGTGGCCAACTGAGAGGATCAAGCTTTGAAGTAACATTAGTGGGAGCTTTACGAGTGCACCCTCAGAAATAGAGGGTGCAGTACTTACACCCCTTGCCCCATATATAAGACTCAAAACTACATTTAGACGTTTTTCAGTCCACATCAAACTGACGTTACCAACTTGTACTAGCGGCTTGATAGCCATATGAAATAACTTACGAAATAGCGAATGTGCATATACAAAGAGCACACTGAGGTTTTTGCAGCAGGTTTACAAAACCTTAAGTGTTTTTTTGTAGTATTTAATGCTTAGATTTACTATTTCAATAAGTTGCATTACTCGACTATCAAGTCGCTCATAAAAGTTGGTATCACCGATTCGACGTCAGCGGACTGAACGTCAATCTGTACTTTTTGGCATGTTAGATATAGGACAAGACGTGTAAATACTACACTCCCTATTTCTGAGAGTATGATCTATTCTACAAATGACTTCGCTAAAATAATAGAGCTTCACCCCAGGCCTTCTTTCAAATTACACATAACTACACACCTACCGTTTCATGTCAACGTCAAGCTCTTTTTCCGCTGCGTTCTTCAGCTTGCGAGTCAAGTTTTGGGCACTTTGCTCAATTAGGTCGTGCATCTGAAGTAAACAAAAAATTAGGAGAATGAACACAGGAACAAGACAATTCGTTTACAATTTGTGCTGAACTTGACTGAAGGGTAAGTAATTATCGTTTTGCTTAGTGCATATATTTAAGTGGAAATGCGGGTCGAAAAACGCCGTATTTTGCACAAACAAAAGTCGATTCAGGTTTCATGGTCTGTAATAATCTTTGAATCTTGATATTTTGGGTACAAAAATGATAAGGAACGATTATGATCTCAAAAGTTGTCAAATACGCATTTGAAGAACTTCCGGCAACCCAGAACGGCATAAATCTGAGCCATTTTTGTTTGCTCGGTGCTTCTAATTGTGAAGTCGCCCGTCATCACATTTATGTTGAGAAGTAGGCCTAGCCATCTTTTGTTCAATTCAGTCTTCTGTAGCTTCAATTTGTGACGGAAAATATTAACAAAAAAGATTCTTTTCCCGCCGCGAAAGAGCGCTGCTTCACATTAATTATAATATTGGAGCGTGTTTTCCTCTTGATGTAATTTCAGAGCATCTTCACAGTTTGCGCATAAATATTTTTGTTTGTCAATATTGTCCGGTCAAAACTGAATTTGGCATTCATATACTTTAGGATGTGTTAAATGGTTTGGTTGTGAAAAAAAAACAAATAAACATGAACGCGTGTCGGTAAGAAACTCATCCAGATTGAAATGGGCAGGGGTTGCGGGGATGGCGGGGATCGAACCCAGGATGTTCCCAGTGCAAGCTTTCGCTCGACCCTCCGAGCCGAGACGCGTAAGCCCTCTCAGCCACTTCTCCCCTATGGTTTGGTTGGAATGTATATTTCTTTATATTTATAAAAAAAAAATAAGAAACTTGTTACAAACGCCTTTCGAGAGTGGGGTCTCTGCAACATTCAATTATTTTAAAATGAAGTAGGTATCACAAACATAATAGATTTTGTTGTTTGCTGCACTCCGGGGTTTAAAAGGAGCGAATGAACTTATTTTACTAGGCTTTTTTAAGTATGTTGATAAACCCACCGTGTGCGCAAAAACATGTTTTTTTTCTGCATGAGCATTGCATCCAACACACAAAATAAAGTCTATATTGATACTAGCACCATATATATATATATATACCGGGTGTTCATTTTTAATTCGAACAGATTTATTACAAAAAATCCGTAAAAGATGCACTAGTACTGTTTGTTCAAGTGAGTTATACGGCTAGGGGGACATTATGTGGGTGGCTAATGCTTGCGCGAAGTTGGCTAATTACTTAAAATTTGTTAATTAACTTTTTAATTAATGAAAATAGACATATGGTTCCAATTAGAAATTTGCTCAGCGTCGTCGCGAACCCCTAAATCAGTAATTTTCAGAAAGACTTTGAGCGCGTGAGAAGCGTAGTAGTAAACTGAAGTTACCGCTCGTGGAGCAGGTACAAAGCTAGAGGTTGCGATAAGGCGCCCGTGCGATTGTTTCGTCTCTTATCTAGCCCCAGCCTTGTACCTGCTCCACGAGTGGTAACTTTAGTGCACTACTACGCTTCTCACGCGCTCAAAGTCTTTCTTAAAATGACTGAATTAGGGGTTTTCGATGACGCAGAGCAAGTTTATAATTGGAACCATATGTCTATTTTCATTAATTAAAAAGTTAATTTACGAATTTTAATTAATTAGCCAACTTCTCGCAAGAATTAGCCACCCACATAATGTCCCCCTAGCCGTATAACTCACTTGAACAAACCGTACTAGTGCATCTTTTACGGATTTTTTGTAATAAATCTGTTCGAATTAAAAATGAACACCCGGTATATATATATATATATATATATATATATATATATATATATATATATATATATATATATATATATATATATATATATATATAAAAGCTCAAGCATTTTAAACTGCGAAACGTTTCAATTAGTTATCGTAACGAATAATAAAATTTGTTCTCTGGCGCAGGTTTCTTCAATTACACATTGCAGAACGGCCACATTTATTACCTTTCTCAGTTTTCCTGTTGTAAAAGCCGGGCTTGTGGCGGAACGAATTTTCTTCCATTCCTTGGGGGGCACCACTGTCATCATGTTGGCCAAGTATGGGTCGTCAAATTTCGGATTCTACGAAACCATTCAATAGTAATTTAGACTTTGAAGTGTTAAATGTTTCGCGCTACATAGCTAGCTTATATAATACAAAACATCGATAACCTTTATGACATCGCTACACGATCTGCACTTCAAACGAACTATCGCACTCCAGATTTAGTACTATTTAATAACAGGCTTCTACACATTCGAGTACATTAGACACGTGCGCAGCTGCCAGTAATACGTGCAGTGTTGATCCGCCAAAGCTTTATTTGCGAAAGCTCGAATTATGACAAAAACATTGCACTGCCATGTAATATATAAAAAAAACACACCCTTCATCAAATAAAATATTCTATCTTTCTACACTGTAGCATGGAGAAGCATGATTTTTGTTATGTATAGAAAAGAAAATCCTACAAGCGATACGGCAACAATTTAGGGTGTATTCCATGGCAGTAATACTAATTGATATATATGTTTGTTTATAAGCTCGCTAGGCCAGAGCCTACTTTAATTACAGTGGAGTGTATGTACATTGAGGGAATTTTTTATCCCACGTTTAAAACGTTTTGCACCGAATACGCTATAGAGGAAGACTAGGAACTTTCCAGAGTTACGAAAAAGATTTACACCCTGTGTGTAGATCTAAAAAATGCAAATCTGTTCACCAACATATAGGGGTGTATCAAGTCGCAATGCGACGTATATAATTGAGATTTATATTTTAAAAGGGATGCTGGAGCGTTTCTTTATTTATGGGAAATCATTTAAATCGTCTTCATTTGGCCTCCAAAATTACAAATATAAAGTTTTTTTTTTTTTTTTCTTTTGGTTCATTTAGGTTGCAGAAAAGTATTTTCAAAATACCGCTGAAGCTTCCTTTTCTTGGGGCGTGACGCGATATCAGGAGTTTTTGGAATCTCCATTTTCGCACATCTGCAGCTCCTTTCAAAGCTAAGCACTCATGCTCTATTCAGAAAGTTCAGAAAAAGACGCCACTACTGGTGCCTGTGCCGGGGAATACACCTGGTAAGCTTGCAATTACGCGCGCTGCCCATAGGAGCGGCGCGCACTTGGCGGCCGAAATGTCCTGATATATGGCGTAACGACTGGTCGGAGTATTTTCGTGTTTTCTTGCGTTTTGTTACACCTCCCAGGAAAAGAAACGTGATATTTCAATTCACGGGATAAAACAACACTGGAGTCGACCTCTATCTCATTTTTGGAAAGAACTGTTTCAGCTTCCCTTTAAGCATTTGGCTACGTGTTCTGATTGTCTCTATCAGTCGACTGGGTGGATTTTGTGTTAGGTTGCTTCCTAGTGTTTCAGTCTTCTGAGTGGCTGCAATGTATACATCGCATATGGGTCTGTAGAGGTTCTGGGCAGTGCGGCGCTTTAGGCATAGCTCCCCTTTAATTAAGATGCAAAGATCTCTAGCATATTTTTCATTCCTCACAGTAATTATTAGTGATAGTTGTATCCCCAAATTTGTTTAAACGTTTAAGCTGAGACACATTTTATGAATCCTTATAAACAGTTTCCCTAATATGAATGAAGGTTGGGAGAGGCACGTAGTCAGGGGGGGAAACTCACGGGGCCTGCCCCCCCCCCCCCCCCGCCCGAAATCTTCCATTTTGCTGGGACCTCCTCTCCGCCCTCCCCCTCCTACAGCACTTTGTCATGGGCGCCCCCCCCCCCCCCCCCGAAACAAAATCCTGGCTACGTGCCTGGGTTGGGGTGAGCGCTTTTATGATCTCATGGACCCCCCAACCTTTTCTTAACCTAAGAAGATGGTAGAAAGTATTGACTCACAACTCTTTGGCTAAGCGCGAAGTCCTTGACAAATATGTTCTTGAGGAGCTCCGGCTCAGCTACATAAAGAACTGGTTTGCCGTCTTCAAAAACTCTGAAATATTTGTAACATTTGCTTGGCAAATCAAATTAAATATGACATAAAAGCACAAACATTTGTACAAAACTTACCCAAACAAGCGTCCGTATTTTTTGTAGAGAGCTTCTTCGACAACTTGAAACGGCTGAAATATAGAGCAGAACATAAAACAATGGGGTTTACACAGTGGGTTTGCCTTTGTGGGAGGGGGAGGGGGGGGAAGTGGAAGAATACCACGTAGAAACATAGTATGTCTGCGTGTCCATAGAACGACGTGTGTAGTGACTCAAGTGTCAACACTCTTTGCCCTTGATGAAGTCCGAAGTATCGGCGCTGCCTCAGTGTGAGAAGATCACCGGTCGGGCTCCCGGCTGCCTCAATAGGCAGATTCACGTGAAGCGGAGGAGCCTCAAACAGAGCACCGTGGAGCAAGGCCCTTCCTCGCCGAGGGCCTATCGGTTATTATGGGGCGGGCTAATATAGCCTGCGGGAAATGTAGGAGCCCTTGGTTGACGGTATACTCCGTTCACCCCTAAGCTGAAACGACGGTAAAAGCTAAGTCTTCGTTGGACCAGTCACACGTCTCTCTTTCGCCACGTGGTCACGCTCTCGCCCATATGCACCCGCAGAGAGCCGGGTCAGGTGACGAAAGATAAGCGGCTGATTGGTCTGGCGAGCACGTAGTTCCCACTTCAGTCTCAGCTTATGGGTGAACGCAGTATTGTGGGTTCGCCCCCGGAGGGACGGGCGCTTCCATGTATGAATCTTCCCAGGGGTTTCCCCAGGAATTGAAATCAGGGGGGTGTCTAAATTTTTTTTTGGGGGGGGGGGTTAAAGGGGGGGGGGGGGGCATTTCGAATATAAGAGTCGTTGTGAATTAAGGGGGTGCCTTCGAAAAAACGAGGGGGGGTCTAAACCCCCCCTAGGGGGGGTCTGGGGAAATCGCTGAATCTTCCCGAATGGTGTGCCAGTGGCAGGTCACCCGAGAAAGGCGAGGGAGAGCCGTCTACAGGGGCATACCGCCTTCTCTCATAGCCGGTTAGCGCGGGTAGCCTGCCTCAGATAGGCCTAGATAGGGATTCGGAGAACACATGGTTCCCACACCATCTAGTTCTTTCTGTTTCAATAGAGTCCGTTGCAATTTAACACCGAATGCGTTTTAGGACTGCATTTCATGTGTCCCATTTCAAGTGTCACGTTCGAATGCGAAGAAAACTCGTTACACACAGTTCAAGAAAAAATAAAGAATACATAACGTAGAGTTTGCAATGCATAATAATCCATACTAAATTATATAATTTTTACCCATACGCAATCATAATTATGCGTAATTAATTGTAACAAGCGATATTTACGACGCAGCTCGGCATGAATCTAACCCCTGTCCGTGTGATCCGCAGCCCGATGTCTTTGCATGGCGCGTGTGCTAACGCAGGCTCCCGTGACATACCACGGGGGGCTCTTTGCAATTCAGGAATATTTATAGCAAAAGGCACGACACGCAAACCACCGAAGCAGACCCCATTGAAACTCATTCAAGCAGATTCCTCACACACTACCTTCATAAATAAAATTAAAGTTGTCTAGATTATTTCGATAAGCAGAAGGATACATGTGTATGTCGTTTCTGCTGCGCATCCGAAACCCCCCCAAAACTCCCACGGCAACTAAGCATAAAAAAAAAAGAAAAATAACGCGCGAGTAATGCACGCACCACATATTCTGTGCTCCTCGAGTTTATTAGAAAGATCAAGCCAAGTATTTTTTTTTCAATTATTTCATAATTGTTATGCGAACGGAAATGTAGTAAATATACACTTTAAAATGCTGCGAGAAATCAAGGTAACTTCAGATCACCAGAAACGTGAGTTCATTAGTGTCGTTAAATGACATAAAATAGGTAGAATTCCACGTTTATTGATGCATAAACAATGCTCAGGATCTCATGATGTCACATTTTTTCATATGCGAATGTGGACAAAACCACCCTCCGAACGAACAACATTGTAGAAACATGACTCGTACATGATACATTTTGTTTTCATCCTTTTTATCTGGGTGGGAAAACCTCACCAAGTAATGTTTTTGTAATACATTTTTTATAATAGCCATATTTATTATGAAGATATCTAATTCGCAACTCTAAGGTGTAGTTTTTCTACACTTCTCCTAGTGGAAATACAAAAAGAAATGTTAATAGTACTTACGAATTTTTGTACCGAAGAGCGTTTACGGAACTTTGCAACACTTCAAGATTCATGCGTGACAATGTGTGACTATAAGCAGACTATTTTTCCATTACTCACTTTACAGTTTTTGTGTATCTCTTCTTATTACTTTACTATTCATTTTATAAGTTTAATTGTCATTGCATTGCCTTGTTTTTGGTAGTAGCCGAGACGAGCGAGTGGACTCTGCATCTGATACTGTTATAGTTACAACCTTGTCGCTTATAATTTGCTAAACAAATGGCCGTTAATTAAATTTACATCCACCGTGATTATATACCACTTCTTCATAACATATAACGTACAGATAAATTGTTATAAAAGGAACGCTCTGTATTTCCCCACCAACGAAAGTCTGGGTTGAAAGAGCGTAGAAAAGGACGAAATGGACACGTTACATGCGTAATGCGTTCATTACCTAATCATTCGCAAATATTTTGACTGCACGTGTCATACTGGAATAATTCAAGTGTGTTATATTATATTTACACGTGTTGTTGGAGAAGTCTTTAGCCCAACGGCCGTTAAACGCCCCAATCGTGACCAACTGAACTGAACTTAGATAGTGCCTTTTACCTCCATTTCGAAACACAGGCAAAATCAGCTTTGGCGTCACAAAATCTTTCCAAATATTAATGCAGCTCAATCCTAGACGTAATTTTTATGCTGAGAAGCGAATATTAATTTTATGGCGCGTACATCTCTTTCTTTCTTTTTTTTTTTTTATAAAAACGTTATAAAAACGTTATAAAAACGAGTATCAAAATATATCGGACGAATGCCAACAAGAGATATTTCAGAGAATGCGCCTTGCGACTGACATTCGTAACGATGGCAAGGTCCACAATTGCTTTGATCGTTTTGAAGTGTAGCTGTGTCCTCTGTACATGTCTCCTTAACTACGTTTGCCACTGTCTCTAGATATCTTCCCCTGTATTCCAAAGACTTACGCGATTCCGTAACGGCGTTCGTCGATGACAACGCCGCAGTCGGCATCACCTTGAACTCAGCGAAACCCAGCCGGTTTACAGCTAACGTGGGAAAAAGCTCAGTTGAGGCCCTCTGCCATTATCGGCTTAACAAGAGCGCAACCGTGTAGTCCGGATCACTGAAACATGAGCCAATTATCGTTGGCTCAATACCAGCTAAAAGTGTTCTTGTAACGAGGGTGTTCGCATCTAATATCTTAAAGGAACGCCCTATTAATATTAAAAAAAAGAGTTAGAAGCGGCCTTCTATAAATATTTATTTCTTTACAATGATTTTTGTACTTAAATTGGGCAGTGATAAAACTAAACTGTCGAAGTAACACGAGTCTTGTAATCGCGTTATGTTTTAAATTGGTTTCTACAATAAAACAAATTTCTCTAACCAGAAACACTTTGATACTTCGCTCTCCTTCCACGGCATGTTACGGTGTTTATGACAATAAAACATGTATTCCTTATTAATCCCGCATATTTTAATTAGGTTAAAACAAATTTCCCGGTACAATAGAAACATGGGAAATCATGTTTACCAGGAAAAGTAACACAACCAGGAAACAGGACGCTTACCTTGAATATCAACTGGAACGTAGATCCAAAGAAAAGTGAAAACTTTTCATGGGGCACGTTCTGATCTTTCCAGTAGTTCCGGTACCTACTTGCATGCCTTTAAACAAAAGGAATGGTAAAAAAAATATAGAGTTCTTATTTACGTTAAACATGAAACTTAATAACGTTCTTCATCATAGCTTATAGAAGATTAAGCAATGTTATGTAAATAATATGTTTTGCGTAGTCAAACACTATGGCACGCTCATACTTGAACGATGAAGATAATTAAAAAGAAAGTACCTACACTAAAAAACAAAAAACAAATTAGGCATATTTGAAGACGCGAAGAGGAATTTGAGTAACAATAGAGACTTTAATACACAGACATTTCGGAGGGTCTTTCATTCTTCTAATAAAGACAACAGGCAGTTGCAGCTGCCGGTTATACACACTTTAAGATAGAATGACTTTCCGAAACGTCTGTGTATTAAACGTTTTCTTGTTATTCAAATTTCTCCTAGCATCTCCCAATATGCCAGGCACGTAGCCAGGATATTGTTTCGGGGGGGGGGGGGGGCGCCCATGACAAAATGTTGTATGAGGGGGAGGGTGGAGAGGAGGCCCCACTAAAATGAAAGATTTAGGGGGGGGGGGGCGGGCCCCATGGGCCACTCCCCTGATTACGTTCCTGATGCCTAATAATTTTCTTATTCAGTGTAGGTAGACAAATTTCTATTAACTCTGATAACTTGGTGAAAAATATATTAAGTGGATTCAGTATAATAGGAGGAAATATGTGATATCACTTATATAAACCATATTTGTCTAATATCAGATGAAGATATCAGAATAAGACGAATCAACCTATGAGTGGCACGGGAAATCATATTGATATGAATTCCCATAAGACAGCAGTAGACTCATATTGTTGCCAAAGATAGACTCGTAAAAACAAGTTCGCGAGAAAAAATAATAATTAGGTATACACGTTGGATGGTAGGAAAACAAAATCGATAAAGGTTTTAGAGTATTTCTGAAGCGCTTCATTATAGGTTTGCGAAAACGCATTCATTGGCAGCTTATATAGATACCGAGATTGGTACAAAGAGAGAGAACTTTCGTAGACGAACAGGTACATATAAAACAATCTCGGGCGCTCCAGACCTCACAGATGAGCAGTAGGAATGGGCAAAAAGTGCGCCGTTCCACTTAACGCGCCCTGAGAGAGAATGTTGTGGTACTCGATATTACACACTTGTTTTCTAGGTACGACTATTTCAGTAATCTTAGAATAAAAAAAGAAAAAAAAACTTTGCGTCAGTGAAACGGTGTCTCGCAAAACAACGTATCTATGTTAGCTCTGCCAAATCAGCAACGGGAGCCAGTTCTTTAAGAACGCATGCTGATGGGTGTGTAATTTTTCTTAAAAGGCAAGTAACCTCGCTGGCACTCTTAAGGACTACAGAGACAGGAGTTTGCTTACGTTGTGGATATTTTTGTGGAAACATTCTATTGGCTAAGTAATGTTTGTTACGAGAGCAATGCAGCGCATGTTTAGTAAACTATGTTGATGGAATAACAAATTAAATGTTTTATGTTACTTAGATGGCATTCGGGATAGTTACCTACACTCTGAGAAATTCCTCCGCTTCTACTTACCCGCAAAACACTCAAAGAGCCAATCTCTGCGATCTATGAAATCAACTCAGCTACCTCAAAATGAAGTCTGCGCCGTGGCATTGCGAAATGCAAAACGTCATGCTTGCATTGCGTAATGCCACAGTGCAGACTTAATCTTGAGGTCTAAACAAATGTTGCGCGTCATCATTCGCTTAGCTGATTTCGTAGGTCCCAGAGATTGGCTCTTAAAGTGTTTTGCAGGTAAGTAGACGGGCAGGCATTTCTTAAAGTGTGCACGAAAAAAAAAAAAACAATCTGAGGACACCTAAGCACTTCCTACGAGTTGTGAATGCGAAAGCACGAATGTCGTTCTTCCGCTCCCTTAGTTCGTCTGCGGAGTACTGGCGCGGACAGCCACGTTTCGCTACTGCCGAGGTTGCGGCCGGCGGCCGAGCGCGCGCTCTCGTGAAGAGGCCACCAATGGCTATCTAGGAGACGTTTTGCTCAGACAATGGGGAAATGGGCATTTCTTTCGCGTTTTTTTTTCTCGGTTACAGACGCCGTTGGTTTTGCTCTTTGGGATAATTAATGCTTTCTCATTAGAACGTATTGTACCATTGACAGACCAAAAGCAACTGCATCATTACTTAATATCTCCTTTAAACTATACAGTGGATCGTGTGCTAAATTGTTTTTATGGTTCTTATCAATTTTTTTAAGGGTGGACATTCACAACATAAATACTGCAGTAAAAACCACCTTTCCGAGAACATCATCACTTTTAAGGTTTTCATGTTCTAAAATATGATGACCGAGAACTATTTTTCGGTCATGATAATTAACTTCACTGGCATTTTTCTAGGAAAAATATCTTTATATAATCAAATACTGTAAACGACTTAATTTTCGTGGGCTTAAATTTTCGCGAATCGGGCCAAAGCTGAAAATTTGAAATTATTCGCGGATTCTAATTTTCGCGAATCGAGTGTAGCTTCTGTAGCGTTCACATATTGCCCGAATTGTTCGCGGGACGTATTTTTGCGAATTGTAGGCAATTCGCGAAATTCGCGAAAATTAGGTCCTCGCAAAAATTTAGTCGTTTACAGTATATAAAATATATACTTTTATAAAAAGTTATACCAAATGAAAAATAAAACGATAGCTATCCTCGTAATCAAAAACAGTAGGCACATACTTAAACTTGCGAGGCAGTTTTTCATTAAGCTAGAAATAGATGTTTTTGATATTTTTTAAACTAAAGATAAATATAAAACAACACTCACAGGTACAGCAAAAATCCAGCGGCCAGAATTAGTGGCGCCCATTCTGGAACCGAAAAATAGCTAAACACTTGCATCTTTACTCCGGATGGCTGCTGCACAATTGAGGGAATTGTGACATTGCGTCGACCCTACGCGAGCTCGTTTATATGAAAAATTTCGAGTTACGAAATCTTATCGGGTAGAAGAGTTTCTATTTGTTCTTTGTTCTGACGAAGTGGCATCCAAGATTATGACGCCACGTGGTACAAGACGAACTGATATCGAAGATTATGACGCCTCTGACAGAGTTAGGAAATCAAAAACAGCATAAATGACAGGTGAAGGCAATTTCAGCGAGATCACTCTGCAGTAGCTAGTAATAGAAGCAACAGAGACTTTCTATACCCTCAGAATTCCGTTATGCGTTGGTTTGAGAGATGTCCGCGTTTGACTATATTTGTACAAAAAAAAATGAACTTATTTATTTAAATAAAAAAAAATAAAGCGCTGAGGAAAGGAGTCATTGCTTATGATTCACGCAATGATCTCGTGCCAACCGTGTTCAACCATCGAAAAACTCTTGCGACCTTAATCCCATTTCAAAGTACTAATAACTTGTACATTACGTGTTTCAAGTAACACGTAACTTGTATCTAAGTGCTTCTTTCGGTAACTAGGTACAGGAAACGCCAGCATCTTGTTTCTTAAAGAGCGACTCTGCTTCATTTTTGTTTTTGAAGAAACAAGGCAGCCCTCTTTAGTATCACCTAGGAAGGCCACACGACAAAATTACTACCTAGTTCTGTCTAAATGTTTGTTAAACGGACCGGCAAACTTTGCAACGCGCCACGTTGCCAAATCGGCTGGCACTAGCGGGCGAATTCTGGCGCAACCAACAGCGTAGTCGAGGCTACGGCGCTGGCGGAGCCAACATTGAGCTAAAGGGCATCGCCATTACCCGTTCTTGTTGTCTTCACTTCTCAGGCACGCGTAACGGGTGACTTCAGGAAGGTTTCCTTTCGGCGCTCAGCGGTATCCACCTGACTGGGCTAGCACCGCTCCGCAGCACGCATCTTCGGAGTTGTCGGGCCGTCCCGCGGTTTCCGCCATCTTCCGCGTCACAACAGCCGTCGTCGTCTCACCGTTCGTGATTATTGTCTCTCTAAGTTTCGTTCACACTACGTGCGCAGGCACGTAGTGTGAACGAAATTCGTCGTCGAATTTAGTAGAGACAAAAAAATGGTGAATAATGTGGTAGATACGACACTTGCACCTGGCACACACCCGCCCCAAACGGAGCCCCCCCCGGTGCGCCCTAATCCCGCCCGTCGTGCGCAGAGGATCACGTGGTATCTCGTAACACGTGACACCAATGTCTTATGGCGTCTCGAGGCCGATGCTGCCAGACGGAAGTTCCGGTTTTGATTTATGCTTATCTTAACTGTAATATTTAACAATAGCTATCCCATTTTTCGCAAATCAAATTACGTGGTGCTTTTTATTAGGGCGTTTTTAATGGGAAATCACCAATTACCCGTAATTTTCGAGGTTGAGCGGAGTTGCCCTTTAAGCGCGTGAAAGAGTGTTACCTCCTGAAAGACGCTTCTTAACATAACTCAATCTAGAAACGTTGATGTGAGCCAAACAGCCGTTATAAGTGGTTACATGGTTTTCAACAATAAAGAACCCCTGTTGGGAAAGGCCGGAATTCCTGTAATTTTTTTCCTTCAGATTACTATAGTACTGGCCAAAAACAAAAGGTGGGTGCAATAATTCTGGTAAACAATTCAAATTCGAAATTTATTGTAGTGCAACAGTGGGTGTGACTCCAACTAACCCCAGCGTGGTCGGATGCCCACGGGGCCTTTTGACTGGAAATTGAACTTTGTCATGTTTTCCATGCGTACGCTTTTGCTACACCGCCAGACAAGGTAGGAAAAACCTTCTGAATTAAGAGAAAACAGGAGCCTAGGCCTACTCTTTCAAGCATCTTAGAACGTTCAAAAGCGCATCTCACACTAGCAGGTCTTCTGTGAAACCAAGGAATAGGTCGAAAGGCAGGTTGCAAAAAGTAAGTGCTGAGGTGCATGAGCCTAATGAACCTAGAAGAATTTAAATGCGAAGGATGTATTTCGCTCTACGAATTTACAAATATACTGTATGCAATTGCTTGTCTTGTTCATAACCATTGAAAAATGTGCCGAATGCAAAGAACAATACCTGAAGTGATATTGATTGTCGTACGACGATGAGGGCTCTTTCATTCCATGTCTATAATTTATTTTCCGGATAAGGAGTCCTTGATAAGGATGGCAAAAAATATTCATCGCCTAGGTGACCCTAGTCTCTGGTACATTTCAACGATGTTTTACATCATGCACCAGCTGTTTTGAACGCTACATTTGTTTTTGTAAACCTTGTACTTCTATGGCACAATTCACTTAGTCACGAGACGCCATTAATGTGACTCACCTGAGGGATTCTTATCTACCCAAGATAATGCACAAAAACATCATTGACGTAATTTCCAATCTCCAATGATAGGGGGAACGAAAACAAGTTGAGTGGTTCTCGTGTCAGTTCTAGATTAGAGACATTGCGCAGAATCGGTTGTAGCCTTGATACAATAGATTTCGAAGTCCAACAAGCTACTCCTACTTACAGTTAACCACGACCTCCGTTGCACAGCAAAATGCCCCTTTTTTTACCGTGACTGTAGGCTCGGTGGCATCGGGGGGGGGGGGGGGGGGGGTGTGTAAAGCCACCAGGGGCTTATTGCTGGCGAAAAGCATTAAAAGCGGCGATGACACACCAAATTTTTGTATTATTTTCATATGTTTTCTGCAAGGAGACTCAATATATTGTCAGAAGACTACCCTATCAATATTTTTCTACGCTTCACCTGCATTTTTAGTAAAGTTAAAAAAGAAAAGAAACGCAAGTGTTCGGAACCGAAACCGAAACTGATTGGGAAGGAAGAAAAGATGTAGAGCATCAATAGTGACAGATGGGCAGTTGGTACATGACTTAAATTTGACAAAATGCGCCACAAGACAAGGACAGAGCAAGTACGACAATACGAAGCGCTCCTTTCAACTGACTTTTTATTGAAACAACACTATTTAGACACCCAATCGGGCTTCAGAAGCAAGGATTCAAATTCCTTGTCATTAGATGCACTGACGGGCACTCATGCATTTGTCATCCCCCTGCATTCTAATGTAAATGACTCGAAAATCTCTCTCGAGGTTTTACTTTTCAGCTTTCCCAGAATTTTTGTTTTCTCCAGTTCCGGGGCGCAAGGCATCTGTCGCAATGAATAGCTAAATTGCCCGAGGGGAAATTCTTACTGATAGCGCGTGCTCTCTTGCCCTTCATTAACGCATCTGCCCGTTTGGCTCAAGTACCCTTTTCCGCATGTCATTGGGATTTCGTATACGACCGAAGATGCGCATCCACAAATTTTGTAGAGTGTTCTTTCTGAAAACGTCACCTCCATCTTGTTTGTTGTTAATTCTTTGGCACAGGCTGGACAGTTTTTTCGGGGCCGAAAAACACACCGGCAAATC
>JABSTQ010004129.1:0-34062 GCA_013358835.2 Ixodes persulcatus
AGTTTCAAGATGTCGAGGGGGACCATTCCTCAACGAAGAAGCTGACAAGGTCACCACTGACAACTGGGTTAATGCTGTCAGGCACGTTATTGACATCGAAGCAACGTTCCGACAAGGCGGTGCCACAAGTGCCCACATCCAGCCCATCGTCATCCAGCTAGATGGAGAGGACACCCCGTCCGAGAGTGACCTGTCTGGTGTCGAGCCCTTTGACGAAGCTTAACGCCACCATTATGGAGAAAGCGTGGAACATCTCGGAACACAAAACGGTCCTTTTAAAGGGCCTCTGACACGCCAAAAAAAATATTTTTTTTTTCACGCTAAACGTTGCAATGGCATATCAGGACATTACAAAAAAATTGTTTCACTGTAAAGTTGCGTAGTTTTTTTATAAAAATAGAAATACGAGGCCCAATTCAAAGTTCCCGCCGTGTACTGTGACGTAACAGTGTACCGCAAGGTGTCGGGGCGGTCAGAAAGGAGGCATCGAGCTACGTCACTAAAAGTGGGTTAACCGGATGTCGCGTGAGTTTCACTCCTCGTGCTCTCCGCGACCGTGCCTAAGACTTTTTTTCTTTTTATTATTCTGCTCTTCGTACGAGCGATCATAGAAAACGAAGCTTAAGTTCCACTAGCTCTTTATCCCTGCACCGTTGGTTAGTTTGCGTGCTGTAAAATTTGAGGACGAAGAGTCAGTGGATCGACGTGATGGAGGTCAATGATGAAAGCGTTGCGAGTACAAGCCAGTGTACGAGTGCATGCCGTCAGTCCGATAATACAGGGCTATACTGGGCGCAAAACAAGCTATCAAGTTTTGAAAAAAAAATTTAGAACGCTCGCAGAAATTAGGATTGCTAGCATATGACACGCCCGATCGCATTGCTGAAGGTTGAGACACCGAGGTCGTTGAATCATTGGATACTCTCCAGGCTGTAGATGCCTGCCGTCTAAAGAATACGAACTGGTGAGTGTACCAAGTACAAGTAAACGTCGAGCACAAAGTACGTATTTTGTCTAGAGCATGAGTAGAACTTGTTTACTGGGTGCTCATGCGGCCGATGTATGTCTCTCAGAAATGCATGCAGTGTGATCTATTCTTCAGTTGCTGAAATACCGGGACAGTCCCTCACACAGCACCTTCTAGGCATTGTAGTTGATCACGTCAATTCACTGACTTCTCTTCTTCTATTTTTACAGCAACATTAAGCGATGAAAAGCAAACAAAAGAAAACTTGTCTGCTTGAATCGCTCGTGGAGGTGCAGAGAATAACAAGAATATTAAAGAAATATTACACGCGCTCGCGGTAAGCACGAGGACGAATACAACTCACGTGACTTCCAGCGATGCCTCCCTTTTGACCGCCCCGACACCTTGCGGTACACTGTTACGTCACAGTACACGGCGGGAACTTTGAATTGGGCCTCGTATTTCTATTTTTTATAAAAAAACTACGCAACTCTATAGTGAAACAATTTTTTTGTAATGTCCTGATATGCCATTGCAACGTTTAGCATGAAAAAAAAATTTTTTTTGGCGTGTCAGAGGCCTTTAAAGGATCACTCATATGCTTTAAAATCGTATCGTTGTTTTTGTCCACCACTGACCTCCCGTGTCTCATGTTGTCATGCTTCTCTGCTCGTTCCGTATAGCATTTCAATATGCAGCCACCAGACAAACTTTTTATTTTTGTTGCGATAATGTCTAAGCTGATCTATACATTGCACTGTGCCATGAATCACAAGTATAGATTTCGATTTCGCGAAAAAAAAAAAGCTTGCAGCCCATCTACGGCAAAGACATCAGATGCCATATTGACCCTTCATGCTGTCCAAACATCTTTGCTATGCAACAAATAGAATTTTGATTGCAAATAAGCTCTTTTTTGTCTAAGAAAAACGACAAAAGATCACTGCCAGTGCTCTGCTTTGAAGCATAAATGGGACATCTGTGGCCAATCACATGACTGAGGCCTCTGGGAATAACAAAACCGTGTGTTAGCACAGCGGAGAGCGAAATCGCAGTACCAGTGTTTTTTTTTTTTTTTTGAGGTCTAAAGGAAACGCCTGTTGTCATTCACATGACCGAGGCCCCTCTGAAAGCAACAGTAACGTGTGTCAGCACTGTGGACAGCTAACTCTTACTGCCAGTGATCTGTTTCGAAACATAAACTGGACGTCGGTGGCCATTCACACGACTGAGGCCACTCTGAGAATAACAGTAATGTGCGTCAGCACTGTGGGCAGCTAACTCTTACTGCCAGTGATCTGTTTCGAAGCATAAACTGGACGTCGGTCGCAATTCACACGACCGAGGCCACTCTGAGAATAACAATAACGTACGTAAGCACTGTAAGCAGCTAACTCTAACTGCTAATGATCTGTTCCGAAACATAAACGGTACGTCTGGGGCCATTCACACGACTGAGGCCACCCTGGGGATAACAATACCTTGTGTTAGCACAGTGGAGAGCAAAATCCCAGTGCTAGTGCTTCGTTTCGAAGCATAATAGAGACGTCGAAAGTTCCCTTGATGTCGACGGCCATTATGACACTTGGGTCGCACTTCGGCGTGTTGGCTAACACCTCGTGGGAGATGAGGAGCAGGCTGCCCTGTGCGCCGAAGTGCTGTCTGAAGGGGTGTTGCATAGATTTCCTGAATTTCAGAGGCGTCATTGTACTGGCTTGAAACATATCGCAAGAACAGCACCGATTGCTTGACGTGAGGAAAAGTCGGCTACAACATTGATAAAGAATTTGTGAGAGGACGGAGATCTAAGGAATGCCAATGCCATTAACTGGGCCTAGTTCAGTTCGACTCAAGCTTGATATCGTCCGTCTTGCAGAAATGCTGTGATGAGGTGAAGCGGTCTTCCATAGAGACCTCAGTTTTAACTTTTGAGCCTCCCGGACTAGTGCAATGTAGATGATTTAATCAAACCTTTTTAAAGCCGATAAGAACCATGATGCACAGATTACAGCCTGACTTGCTGCCGAGGACAGAGTTGTGAAGTACTGAAAGGTCGTTTTTAAGTGCTTGGGTGACTTCTAAAACTGCTTTAGAACGAATGGAGGTATTTCTGGGTTTTGTGATGGTATAGTCTGTAACAGGCTTAATCCCCTTTTTCGTTGGTGCTGCTGTAGTGCCCCCATCAGCTGGCCCAGAGGTAAAATATATAGTGCAGGTCACGATTTGGGGTCCCTTCTCGCACCCGGATCAAGTGGGATCGCTTCCTGGAAGGCCTGGCGATGTACTGTTGGAGCGGAATTGTAGGATCAGTCTAATGGGCTGCTAAGAAGTTATCCCATACGACGAACCATGCAGAGCCCTCTAAAGGCTGAGATCTAAGGCTTGCAACGAGATCAGATAGGTAGTTGGTCGCTTCCCACTGTCGGTGTGCACTTGCCATACCCCTCGGCTTGGGGAGCCCCATGCTAACCCCTAGCTCTCAGGCCCGAGCCCGCTACTCGTCATAATTTTGAACCAATAATGCCGATGACGAGTCCATGTTGTCCAGTCCAGAACCTATTCAAATTTGCCTGATGGCTCCTTATCCAATTCCAGGTCGTGAACTTGAACAGCAGAGGGACGTGAAATTCATTTCCTTTTTTTTTTTTTTGTTCAGAATGCATTTTGTCTGGCAATGGGTATCTAAAAATGATACCTGCTGCGACAGTGTTTAAGTAACGCGGCTCGGAAACAGGCTTTTTGTGCGGTGCCACTCATTTCATCAAATGACGTTTCCCCGACAGTTCGTTCCATCAAAGCTGCGAAGTTTTATCAACAAATTGTTTCCTCGACACTCGTTCATCGACATATCTTGCTGTGTTTCGTCGACAACAAATTTGTTTGGTTAGGGGTGCGCTGGTTTGTTGGTGAGCAAGGGTACGGGTACATGCACGGGGGCAGGACCACCCTTACACGCTGCTGCGAAGCAGCATGTACGATTGGGCTGGGTGGGTCCACATTTTTGTAATGAACTGCTGGAGACTGTCACCGCAAAGCGTCGTGAACTGGGTGGGTCAGATAGTTTAAGATGTGCCCCGGTGATAAACGCACAACAAAATGTTCCTACAGCGTGCAATTTGTGTGTCGATGAAACTTCACAGCACAGTGTAGTAGTATCGATGAAACAATCAGTGTCGATGTAACAAGAGTCGTAAAATGTTGACGAAACATGTGTCGATGAAACGACAGGGACCCTTCTTCCCGATGGTTTCATGAAAGCTCTGACAATGAGGACTGCGAAGTTGCCTCCAAGAAGCTCATTATGTTTTTTACACGAGTCTGTCTTTGCCAAGGTAGACCAGAAAGATGAGTGCAGACTCTGAAGAGCTCGTTCGCGGCTACGGCCTGGTATGATGCAAAGATAAACATACATCAGAAATGTAATAAGCCGGTTTGAGCTGTAGCTTGATTCAAACATTGTTGATTTTATTGTTATTAAGACAAATCATTCTGCCACTTGCATTCGGACCTAGATCAAGACATCTGAGTATTCGATATGTTTTCAATTTTTGATTTAAACAAATATTTCGCATATAAGAAAGCCACAATTCATGAAGCGGGAAGCTGCCCTTGCAATCAATTTTTATTGACATACTTTTCATCTTTCACAAATTAATAAACAAATGCTGCGATCCAATATTGTGGACACATTTTTCTTCTAAAGTAAATTGGAAATGTTGGTGCGTGTTTACCGGTAATACCCCAGGCCGCGACGCGACGCGAGTGGGGGTACACGCGTCACGCACCCGGGTTTTGAAGCATGAACATACGACTGACAGGGCCTCTGAGAGCAAGCAGAATGTTCGGAAGCCATTCAGAGAACCAAATCTGCTTCCATCAAATTCTGATATTTTTCCCAAAAGAAGAAATCAGCTTCTTAACGTCCAAAACAATATCAATTAAATATTTGTAACATACGCATCACTGGCTTTATCATTTGTATGCCACATGTATGTTACACCTCATTATTGTAAACGAGGGTGCACCCGCGGGTACTATCGCAGTCAGAGATTAGCGTTCAGCTGATTGCGTCGCGGAAACTTGACAAGGACGCCACGTTTCACAGATGAATACATACTGCTTTGAAGGCGTCATTTCAGTAGACAGACTATTTATTAACGCCAGCGAAGATACGGTCGAAATCGGGTGAAGACACTTACTGTGTTCGCGGTTCACTTACTTCACTTATTCCCGCACAGTCCACTACACTTATAAAGAAGAGTTTGGTGACCGCTGCATTTTAACGTCGCTCCACGGAAACCACTGCGAAGAAAAGCCGCTGCCGTCACGATGTTGAGGCGGAACCTGAGGCAGAGAAGCAGACGGCGTTCGACGTATGTACGATGCTAGGCCTTACTCCCGCATCGAACTTTTCGATGGCAATGCTATCGCTTGATTTTCAAGCTGTCGCGCAGAACCTATTGCGAATAAACGTGGATGCGGTTACGACTTAGCGACGTATGGTCGGGTGAGTAAAAAACAGCGTTAAAAAATGAAAGCCGTTTACAACTCCCTGTAACGCCGAATTAGAGCGCAGCTCTTGAGGTGGAGGAGGGAAGGGTACTGGGGGGGGGTCACGTGACCTCGGGGGGGGGGGGGGGGGGTCACGTGACCTGGGGGTCACGTGACGATGACGTCATCAGTGATGATGACGATGACGATGCGGATGCCGATGACGTCATCAGTGACGTCACTGATGACGTCATCAGCATCCGAATCGTCATCGTCATCAGCACTGATGACGTCATCAGTGACGTCACTGATGACGTCATCGGCATCCGCATCGTCATCGTCATCATCACTGATGACGTCATCAGTGACGTCACTGATGACGTCATCGTCACGTGACCCCCCAGGTCACGTGACCCCCCCCCCCCCCCCCGAGGTCCTCCCGAAAGAACCCGAGGTCGTCCCGAAGGAACCCGAGGTCCTCCCGAAGGAACCCGAGGTCCTCCCGAGGTCCTCCCGAAGGACCTCGGGTTCCTTCGGGAAAATTTACCCATAATGCACCGCGCGGTTACGCCGACGGCGACGCCGACGGCGACGCCGCTCAAGCCGGATACGGGCGCCTAAGAGCTGCGCTCTAAAAACAGAATAATTGCTGGAAGATACTGGAGTTGTAGAAAATCTGTCCGGCAGCCATGTTGAAAATATTCATTTGCCAAAATAAGATTGGTTCGGGCAGGTCGTGACGTCAAGGAAACAACGGGACGCGATTGGTGGCGGAGGAATACAAAATTCCCTTTGAGGGGAATTCGCCGCTACCTTCTTGACTTGTAACCGACTATAGGCATCATAAATACACACCCAGTCCCCGGCTCGTCTCGGCTTCCCCCTCCCCTCGCGTCGGCTTCGAGTGAAGTTCGGTAAACCGGGAAATGAGTCACCCACTTAGATTTCTAGCAAAACCGGGTCGTCTGGTAAACGAAAGTGGCTGCCGGCGACATTCCAGCGAAATCTGAAGACCCGCTGCCGGCGAAATGCCAGCGAAATCTGTTTGCCGAAAAATAATCTCGCAAAGAACGGTAATCTATGGTGGTTTGGGATGAAAACGGGTGAAACTGCATGCCCGCCGTTTTGGATCGTCAAAACAGTTCGCTGCACGCACTTCTTGCAGGATTGCAACGTCGTCCCGAGCTAAAACTCGCACTCACGAGAATGCCACCCGAGTAGTCTCGTACCTGCTCTGGCCCAGACTTTTGCCTGTCGCAAATAGCAAGTTGCCGCTGATTGCAGCCCACCTTTTTGGATCGTCAAAACAGTTCGCTGCACGCACTTCTTGCAGGATTGCGACGTCGTCTCAAGCTAAAACACGCACTCACGAGAATGGCACTGTATTGCGGCCGCCATTACAAACTCAGTCCCCCTGCTCGAATTGGCTTCCTCGCCTTTAGCCGTTCCCTTCGCGTCGGCTTCCAGTGAAGTTCGGTGTCCGGCAAACGAGAGTGGCTTCCGGTAGGATTTCAGGGACGGGTAATCAAAAGTGGTTCTGGCAAAACGTTCAGCGAAAGTGGCGGCCGGTAATATTTCCACCAAAAAACTGGTAAACTAAACTGTTTTCTGGTGAAAATGAGTGGAAATTAACCCGTTTCCACCAAATGTCACTGGAAGTTTTTGCCGGATTTTTATATAGGGTACAATTGTAAATAAAAGAGTAAAGTGCAAATGCCTTCCTGGTGAGGAATTTCCGGGGCACCATTTTTATGTATCATAATCATCCCAAAACCAATATGACAACTTTATTTTAATTTTTTAATAGAAGAGTGCATACTTATTAGAAAAAAAAAAAATAAAAATGCTTTTATTTCCTCTTGGACTTTCTTTTTCCTTTTTATCTTGCCCCCCTTTGCTCTTGTTGGTTCGCTCCCCCCTCTTTGAAATGAAATCCTGCGTACACCACTGGCTCGGCCAATCCGCGTGTTTAATACGCCACGCTGCGCGTGCACCCGCCACGTGCAGAACCAGTAGTATCACGAGCTGATTCGCCGAGCGGTGAATGACATCCGATCAAAATGACATTTACTTTCCCGTCTGACAGGGGTATTAAATTGTTGGGATTCTATAGGGGAGTGATTTAGTTGTCATAGCACCTCGTTTTAACGTAACTTGGCCAGCAGTTAAGTTGCGGCCCGCGCGAGTTAATCGCGGGGTCTTGCAAAAAGCTCCAGAGAACCAACCAGTGCGGCCTATCGAGTGCGGCTAATCACTGCAGCCAATCATTGCGGCTCAGTGTATGAAGAAGTCCAAACAACATTCCTATCAAACCTTTCCCTTCCGTAGCAATTTATACTTCGTTTCAGCTTCGGTCCGAGCGCGGCCGATGTTATGAGCAAAAGGGCCAATCAAACAGCGCGAAAAAGCGCAACGTCATGGCGTGCTCTCTGTACTTGCTAGGACTAGCCGGCGTAGGAGCACGCACAGAGAGACGGCGAATAGCGGCTTGTCCTATCAACTGCAGGGAGCACGCCATGACGTTTGCCTCTTTCGCTGTTTGATTGGCCCTTCGGCTCTAACATCGGCCGCGCTCGGACCGAAGCTGAAACGAAGTATAGGCCCCCTGGAGTGCTTTGCGGGAAAGTAGACCGTCAGATATCCTGGATTTCACCGTTGAAATGCACTCCAGTAGAAAGCAAACGTCTTCCCCTTTAGAACTTCAGTTGAAACGAAATAAGCTGGGTTTTTTGTTTGCGAAAAAAAAAATATCTTGGTCTGCCACCACTGCGTGAAGTCTCCGCCTCGTCAAGCTGTCAAATGCACGTGCACTACAGCAATTCACTCGTCCTGGCACTACTGCCAAAGCTTCAAGTGCGAACTCTAGCCCGCGCTGCTTCGAAGCATGCCTTTCCAGCGCGTGCGCTCGTATTGCGGAAGAAAGGCTCGAAGTCGTGATCTCGTGCTCTCGCGCTTCTATAGACCGGCACGCGAGCTGCGATCGCGCCGGAGCCGGGTCGTGTAGGCGAAAGGGCGCACGTTTTGCATGGGCGTCATAGCATTTCAGCATGCCGCGAAGCTGTTATGCCATTAATTGAACCGAAAGGTGCAGAAAAAGTAGCGGAGTGAGTTTCCACAAGTTTCCGGCAGACTCAGAAAGGCACAGAAGGTGGATAATATCTGGGGATCGGAAAGAATGGTCGCCTCGCGCCAACGACCGTTTGTGCGGCAAGCACTTTCTTGAAGGCAAGTGCGGCTTAATTTCAATCTCCGTCCCGAGGCTTGCTTATGTGCAGGGGAAACCGTCGCCTGATCGAGACCACCTAGATTTTGTTCCCACAGTGTTCGCACACAAAGCACCGGCCAAGCGCTCGTCGGAGGCTCGACGCCCGTGCTACCAAGGAGAAGGGAATCGGCGACAGAACGGCGGTGTTGTAGGCGTTACAGAAAAAAAGTAAAAAAATACGTTACTCGTTATTTGCAAATAAAAGGTACACGTTACCGAGCTACTTTACCTAAAAATAAAAAGAACGCGTTACCACTACTGATAAAAAGTAATGCACGTTACTTCTGCGTTACGTTTTAAATTATGATTTAATATGTTTTACGGTTTTGACGATACAGGTATGCAATGCATAAACTCATATATCAAGAAACTATGTTCATGCAGAAACTGAACATAATTACTTTATCTCTTTTTACGGTTTCAACTAAATACTCACGACAGAAAACGCAGAGAACTCAGAAATTCACATGGCTTGACGCCTAAAAACACGGAAAAAATTTAAGTGCAATTTCTTTAAGACTTGGGAAGTAGTAATGAGTAAATTAACTACGTTACTTGAAATAGTAACGTAAGTACGTTACTCGTTACTGTGTTGAAAAAGTAACGAGTATGTTGCTACGTTACTGAAAAAAGTAACGCTTTCCTGGTAACGCCGTTACCTGTAACGTGTTACCGCCAAGACTGCAGAACGGACAAAGCGTTACTGCTTGTCATGCCTCGTGGTCATTAGGGTATAAAAAATATCGTACCTTCACTTGAAGGTACGATATTTAATCTTGAAGGTACGGTATTTAATCAGTTAATAAATACACTTCCGCAGACCCACAGTCTGCTGATCCCGCCGGCAGTGCGGAAACCGACTCGAAGTAATCGTAGGCCTCGACTTTTACGTCTGCACCGTGTCAGCCGTGAACTGGCTTGGCGAAAAAACTAAATAAACGACGACGTGAGCCGTCCACTTCGGTGGCAGCGACTTCACGTCGGAAGTCCAGCAGGCTTTGTTTGCGGCCTACGGATCCTCGAAGGCAACGCCGTCCACGCACAGTTTGTTTATTTACCGCTGCCGTTCACGCTCGGGTAGCGAGCTTAAATAGTCGGGCATAGCATACGACGTACGTTGTCAGGAAATACGACGGACAAATAAATCTAGAAGCGTCCCTACAACGTCACCAACGAGCGAACGCCACACGACGCAATGGCGAAAACATGGAGAGCCGGGCCGCTTTTGCCCCATAGCTTCCGCGCATGCGCGGCCCTCCGGCCGTGTTGGTAAACAGAGCCGCTCCACTTGGCTGCCCACAGCTCGTATACATTATAAAAAAAAGGCAGAGTCCTCGCCGCAGACATAGTCATATAATTATCTGCCGACTATAGACCTTCCCAGAAAAGGGCTTATGGCCGGTTCTATTTTCAATGTTCTTGCGTTTGGCGCGCTATTTGGTCGCCTTCTGCAGCTACGAACATGCCCGTTCTGGCTGAGGGGATCCCACGCTGCGCTAAGGACTTGTAAATATTGAAATGGTCTATACTCTGTTTTATACTCAGTTTACAACGCTGGCAAAGCTACAGGCTGGAGCATGCATGGCGCTCCATCTCGTTAATCATTTGCACGCGTTGTCGCGCAAACGAGACCATGGATGAAGCCACGCGCTCGCACCAGTAGCTTTGAGAGCGTTGTAAGCTAAGTTTCGAGTATACAACATTTCAGTTCTCAGCCCGACGTGCGCATGTTCGTCGATTTGGAGAACGAGCAAATCACGCGCATGTACGAACACCGAAAATGAAGCCTGCCAGGAGACCTTTCTAGGAAGGCCTATTAGCGGCAAGATGTTTTGGTGGCGCCCTCCTATGGTTCCCTCTCGTGAGGTCATTACATTGCGAAGAATAAGTTCGATTTTGTTTGTAATGAGCATGGTGGATCATAGCGCTCTCAAACTAACACTGCCAACACCGTCAAAATTAAAGTTCTTACAATCCTCTTATTTCCGTCGATGAGAAAACCTCTGCTGAGGTCATAGTCAGCGTTCGGCCAATCGTGGCAGGCCGACCACAGCGACGCTTTCGATCGCACACGTCGCCAATATGGTGCCTTAATGTCCTTCTGTTTAGGATGATTCTATCCTTTGCAATCCCCGATGCCGACAACACGCACTCACAACAAAAATACAAAGAAAACGATAGCTCAAAACAAAATGCCGCTGCAGCACAGTCAACGATGAGATGCTGTTTCACTCGCTTCAAAACAACAACAACAAAAAAGCGTTTGTAACAAAATGTGATCAGCCCAAGCAAAGCGCACATAAGGCACCCTCAAGCATGTTCGATGCATGATTGCCTTGAATGTGTAGGCTGTTTATTTCATGACCGTCATGCAAGGAAGAAACACGCTCCAGACATATGCAGTGGCTGCAGAGTGTCTTTTTTATGATGTATGCTATCCAAACACAGGTTGTCTGCTTTGCACAAACACTTGTCTAGAGAAGGCGCATTCAAATGCTATACGCGCTCACGCCTGTTGCTCTAACAATGGTGCGCAATACTTGTGAGGTTAGTACAAACTCCTAATCATCAGGCCGCAAGTAAAGCGCATTCATCTTCACATGCCGCAGCACAAACTATTAGATTACCGTTGCAAAGGCCAGCCTAAAGAAGCGTCTTGCGAGAGTGGGTTCTATAATACTGAAAAGTTGGAGGTCAAGATTTCAGGAAAACTGTGAAATCTTAGTAGAAGTACATCATATACACCCAAGTGAGGCGAATAACAATAATATGAAGGGCAATTTTCTTTTTCCAGTTTTCTTAGGCTTCAAGGGGAACTTTTAGATCAACTCAACGAGAGGTTCGCGCCTCTTTCAGAGGATGAGCAGCCCATTGCATCTAGTGTCCTGAACCCCAGACAAACACGGAGGGTTTTGCAATCAACGCTGGCAGAAGGGTTGCACGAGCCAAATGCGGCATTCGTGGTGACAGCGGTGAACAAGCTGCTACTCCATCTTGAGGAGGTATCTTATAATTGCACATTTGTTTCAGATTACTTCAAAGATGTAGTTACTTGCAGTAATTGTGGTACTGTTATTCTTATTTACAATTTCAAGAGTGCTGATGCATCTTCCAGGTCCGATCGAGAAAACCCGCATATAAATAAACTACGCATCCGTGAAAGCTGAAACTGCATAAAAATGTGAAGTCAGCGTTGGTGATAGAATGCGAAAGTTTGAGAACACGACGTCACCCTGATTGAAAGCTATATGCAACTGGCGTCCAGAATATCATTTCTTGGTTTGTCAACTTTTTGACCTAGGTGGACGACGGCCCGTAGAGGAATGCATACTGAACGAATGACTAGGTCTCAACACGTTTTTTTTTTTTAAGTAACCAGAGCAAGGACAATGAGCAAAATTCTTTGATTCACCCTTGTCTCTCTGCATCACGCCTCTTTGAGTCAAAATACAATTTTCGCGGACGATCATTCTCCAAATGACATCCATAGATAGTTGTGATTAATACACGGCGTGTTTTGCATGAACAAAAAAGATACGCAGGCGTTTTTTTCGTGATAATATAAGCATATGATACGCTTAAATCCCCACATAATTATTACGACGTATACTCAAAATATTGAGGATAATGTACGCGACTCGAGACGGGGGTCATTAAAAGAAGTGTGTACTTATTTATTTATGCAATACCCACAGTGCCAAATCAGGCATTACAGGGGGGGGGGGATATAAATACAAAAAAAGCATACAATGTCAGTCAGACCTCTGCTCCACGGCAGATGAATCTTTTAAACAGCACATAAACCTTATAAACCATACAAGGAATTAGAAACTAATGAACATAACATAAAAAGAAAACTTATAAACCACGCAAGGGAATGCAAGGTAATATAAAGAAGCCAAGCTAGATTTAATCTGACAGGGAAAAAACAGTCATCATTTGATAGTACACCAACCACATACGGAGACAATCGATTCAACTCATAGATAGTTCTTGGAAAAAAGGACATCTTAAATACCTAGGTTTTGAACGAAATTTCTTGCACATTAAAACTATGGTCAACCCAATCCGATTGATAGTGGGGCCGCATTATATACATGTATCTTGGTATGCCGGCTATCGAATGGTAAATGCTGTGGAACAGCTTCAAACGACGACAGATGACAGATGCGTATTCCATAATTGATCTGACCTATGTTTTATAGAGCGATCCCCGAGTGTCTGTATTTAAGTTTCTAGCTTTGCGACGGAGAAACCCTAATGTTTTACCAGCCTTGGCCACTACGTAATCAACGTGGGTATCCCATTTTAAGTCAGTCATGTGATTTACCCCCAGAAATTTATATTCTAACACTCTTGATAAAACATCGTTATTTACGGCATAAGAAACAGCGTACGTTCCCCCCCCCCCCCCTCCCCCCTTGTGAATGACATAAAAACAGTTTTCCCTAAATTTAACTGCATGCGCCATTTGAGGCACCACTGGTTAATTCGGTTAAGATCCCGTTGTATGATATTAGCACCCTCAACACCAGTCATCTGTGAAAAGTCTCATCTGCGACACTACTCCTTCGGTGATATCATTAATGTACAACAAAAACAGAAGTGGCCCCAGGACCGATCCCTGAGATACCCCAGATGTGACTCGCACAGTAGACGACTGTGAGTCACTTACAACGACAAACTGACTTCGTTGCCTCAGATACTCGGCGACCCAGGAGACTACTTGCGGATTAATATTGTAGATATTCAGTTTTCCAACTTGTAAGGAGTGCGGTACCGTATCAAAAGCTTTCCTGAAATCTAAAAATACACAATCTATTGAGAGACGCCTATCTAAAGCATAGGCCAGGTCATGGATAAATTCGATTAGTTGTGTTACACAGTATAGTCCTCTCCTGAAACCATGCTGACGGTGATTAAATAAACAATGCCTATTCATGTGGTTTACGATACTCGTATACAAAATGTGCTCTAGGACTTTACACGCAAAACACGTTAGCGATATTGGATGGTAATTTGCGATGTCATTACGCGGACCAGATTTGTGAATTGGAACGACTGCAGCATTTTTCCAGTCATCTGGAAGGCCAGCTTCGTTCAGTGATTTATTAAAAAATATTTTTAGAAAAGGTGATAACGATCGCGCACAGAGTTTAAAAATGTGGTTTGGTAAACCGTCAGAACCGCCTGTTTTAAAAGTATACAGTCCCTGCAACAGTGATTAAATTCCCCTTTCACTGATTACATCATCAATATCACCTATCCCTTCTCGGACCGCCTGTCTATCCCGTCGTCACTTGGTATTACGGTAGTGAAAACAGGACTAAAGTACTAATTAAATGTTTCTGCTTTGGCGATCTCATCATGGGCAATGCCATCACGGGAGTGAGCGGCGGAATGGCTAAGACATCTTTTCCATTTCTTTTTACATGTTTCCAAAATTCTTTCGGGCTATCTTTTATTCGCGACCAGGCACGTTGTCGCCCGCCAGAAGCGCGGAAAAGCGACTCGTCCACCTGGACGACCTCGCCGACCCCCCCCCCCCCCCCCTCTTAGTGGGGGCCGACTCGCCAGCTCGTCGGCGACGGCTTCCCTAAGGAAGTTCTTCCAATCGCACAGAACGTGATTTCCCATCGGGAAGACGTCTTGCACGGCTTCTGCCGTCTGGACACTGGAGTACCGCTTTGGCAGGGAGAAGCAGATTCACAGGACCTCCCTCCGGGAGAGCTTGACGTTGGGGCGGCTTTCGACGTCCACGTAGGAAAAGAAAGATGGCCGGGACGGCCCGCCACGGAGAACGTCTACGCCATTCTCCTGCGAAAGCTGAAATAAAAGAATTCAAACTATTAGTGGGCACGAAACTGCGTTCGTACGTGAACTGTTAGATAAGGGGTCTATATCACATGAGCGAATGACGTTTTAGCGAACAGCGACATTTGAGCGAATCGACCTTTTAGCGAATAACGGGGGCGGGCGTTAACCCATCCGCCGCGCTGCACTTACGACGCTTCGCGGCGATAGTCTGCGGCGGCTCCTTACAAAAATGTGAACCCATTTGGCCCACCCGAAAACGCTGCTTCGCGGCGTCCGACTATTCGCTAAAGTGTCGTTCGGTGAAACGTGGGCGTTTGCTAAAACGTCATTCCATCAATTGAGTGCCTCCCGTTAGATAAGAGAATGTGAAAACAATTAGGCCTGCTGGGTGGCCATTGTGAAGGAACGGCGTATTAATTATCTTTTTAGGCGTAACACGAAAATATCACACGCCATGATTGCGCTTACCTCCTTCCTGCAGGAGCCGCACCGGAAAGTTGGACGTGCCCTTCGGGTTTTCCCGAAAACGCGGGATCACCGGAGCCTTGGGGTTGAAGCCGAGCACCCCGCAGGTGCCCCAAAGTTCATCAGTAGCGGCAGGTCTTCCGCGTCGACGGGGTGCGGAGTCCGGTGTGGGCTGAGGCGGGGGGGACGCGGCTCAGGCCGTACATTCAGCAAAACTCGAGCAGCTCTCGGGTATCCGGCAATATCGGGACGAGAGACGCCGGGGTCCACTCGTCCGGCAGGTAGAGAAGCGGTCGTCATGATCGAAGATCAATTTGCACACACAAAATCGGCGATCCTGTTCGTTTATATACCCATGAATTGAGACAAGGGGAACCGATTTTTAGCCAAAGGTGCACACAAGAGGGAACTTTTAGACAGTGCAGTTGCTGCGCTTTGTTAAATCGGATGTCGAAATCATAACAAAGGAGTGAACTCTGTAACAATAGTTTGAGACCTGTGTGTCATCCCGAAACCAGGAAGCGGTGATACACTTCTCAACTTGAAAGCCCGAACACCCTGCCCTCCCTCCTTAGGCGCACAGGTCTTATCTCAAGGTGGGCAACGGACACGGACAATAGGGAATTGTAGTAGACCGTTCCCGCTATCCCGCAACGTTATCTCAGCGAGGATTGTACGACTGCGCATGCGCGTAGCTATACTTCGTCTCACCTTAGTATGGACTATTGTTAGCCGCGCGTGCTAAAAGCGCGAGCTAGTCGCTTTGAATGAAGCCGCGGCGGCTGCACGAGCGCTCGTGCAGCAAGCGCTCTAGTCAAGGCAGTCAAGGCTGGCCGCTCGCGCTAGCACAGCCTTCGCGGTTAGTCCATGCTAGGGTGAGACAAAGTATAGCGCGGTTTTTGCGGAATGGCGAAGGGCTTCGCTACGAGCTCACGAAATAGCGAAGGGCGAGACCTCGCGAGACTTCGTGAGAGTCGCCAAGACCGCGCGAGACCAGCGACAGTCACCGAGACGCCGAGAGACGTTGCCGGAAGTTGGGCAAGATGGACGACGTAGACAGCATCTCTCCGCCGCTGCGCGCTTCAAGGAGGCGGTTTTCTATCGAAGATGACCTCCTACTTCTCAGTGCAGTTCAGGACATCAATCCCTTTGCTGACTGGGCGCGCTGGGGCGCGGTTACAAGAAAACTAAATGAAACAGCCGGCAACGCGTTTACCGTCCGCGCCGTCCGGGATCGATGCGATCTCTTGATAGCCCAGTTTCGCCGTCAAGACCGCACGAATCTGCGCAAGTAAGTTATAATTGTGTTTTTGTTCGTGTCAAACTCGGAAGGAAATTCGAACAGCCATTTACTCTCCTTTTGATTTCTTCGAAACGTAGGTCGGGGACCGAGGAGCAATACGCGAAAAAAGAAAATTTGCTTCAGGAGATCTCAGACTTGGCCAGAGAATTTAGACACCTGCCGAAAGTGCTGCCAAGGCAGGCCGCCACAAGTCCTACGGGTACCACGGGCACGGAGAGAACGCAGGCCGCCAGTCCGCGGTTGAGTGCGCCTGCGCAAGTGCGGGCGGCACACGCGATGAGAGACGTTGCCACCGCTGCTTCATATGAAAAACATCTTTCAGCAGCAGCTAGCTGATCGCCAGGTGGACGAGGATGGTAAGTCTTAATCATGACGCTATATAGTCGAATACTGAATTTTAAAGTTAATCTCTTTCCACTTAAATGTCAGTGCATAAATAAGGCTTTAACAACAAATTTTGCTTTTCGGCCCCTTTCATCTTCTAAGGTAGAGGAAATTGAGCTCTTACAGAATGACTGCATGCCTTTTGTATAGTTTCTGTCATATATTGAACCAAAGAATGCATACCAGCCAGGCACTTAGTCAGGGGGGGGGGGGGCATGGGCTACCTTCCCCCCACGAAATCTGCCATTATGCTGGGACCTCCTATCCCCCCTCATACAGCATTTTGTTATGGGCGGGCGCCCCCAAAACAAAATCCTGACTACGTGCTTGATATCAACAATAGCAACACAAACTGGATGTCATCCGAAACGTGACTGTGGGTTCACTGCTGGGGGCATATGTTCAAAGAAGTAGAAACGTTCCACTAATACTACTTTCCAGGCAAGCGATACGTGAGAACAATCACCACCACAGTGTACTGACGTCTTGAGATGTTGTCTGCCCTTAATCTATTTGACGATAGTTGGTAATGGGCAGGAAGCAATCTTTAGGGCCACTACACTGGTGGTTATTTTGTTATATCCGCATTCTCTTAGGCATATCGCGCCTCAGCTGTTGCTTGCTGCGGCGTGGCACTGCGCTTAATGGCCAGTGTTCCTATACATAGTTCACACGTGACGTCACTTCCTCTACTCCCGGCCGCCGGCCGCCGTTGCCAGGTGCTGTGAAGCAGGCACGGACGCTGCCGGCGTTGCATGTGCGCCGCTGGATTGCGACTTCGCTACGGAATTTGTATCGCCCGTACAGCGCGATGACGAAAGCCATTCACCATAAGTTCTGTTCTTCGTATTTCGAAGAGCTTGTGAGCCCCACGCGAGCTCAGAGCAAGTCTAAAGTGAAGATGTGTGACGACATCGATTCGTACACGCTGCAACGCGGCGCGGACACCACTCCAGGATGGGGACGTGCTGCCAGCCACGACGCATGTGGACATAATTAATCTACCGTTTTTTTTTTTACAAACTACGTGTTGCTGCAACAGATGAAGGCCTTCAAGGCCTGGACGCTCATCACTATTTCACAAGTGGATGGGTGAAGATTCTGGCAGCGATGTGCCTCCCATCGAAACGTATCATCGTGCTGAACGAGGCGAGTTGACAGGCAATAAAACAAGCGTGTTAATGAGAGTCGAAGAGCCAAAGGTTTGCCTGCAAACGAAGAGAGGTGCCCGTACTTGCCGCATTAGAATTCGCAGCATTTTAGCTTAGTAAACTTGGTGCCGCCGCCGCAACAACGTCAACAGAAGTGTGCTACAAACACTATTCAATTACAGAAATGCTGTGAGAAAGGTAAAAGCAAATCCTTGCAGCGTAACTCTACCAGACATCAAACACTGCCTCGGCCGCTATGGCAATGCGCACAGGGTGTGAACAGAAGCATCCAGCAATCCACATACAGTTGAGCAACATATTTCTTACCGGTAATGAAGTGACGATCGCCGACACGGACGTTGTTCAGGTTTTTAAGATCTTTCCGATGTATGCGAGCAAGCCAGAGGCTTCGGCGTTTCTCGGACAGCAGCTTTGTACGCTCACACTGTCGCGTTGTCACCTTTGGCAAACGGTGTAGCCCTACATTTGGCTGTGTGTCACTCTGCAGTGCAGAGGACTTGCCTCTGCGTCGGCAGCCGAACATTGCGCACATCATCATGACTGTACCACTGCGACCGCGACCTTACACCGGAAGAAAAAAATGTGCACTGTGTGTGCCGCAAATGCTGTAGCGACGCAGCCAGCGCAGCAGCGGCCAAAGTTACCGGAGCCGATTCCGAAACCGAAACTATGTCAGTACCTGGCAATGGCACTGACGTATCCCATAAGCACCGACTGTGATGTCCGTGAGAAGTATGTATATCCGACGACACCCCCTTTCCTCGGAATAAGTGGGGAACTATTGTGGCTACAGACTACAGGTCTAATCGGTCTATGCAAACGTCTACTTCTTGTGATTGCTGCCGGCTGCACATGTTTTCTTGTGCTTCGAGTCAGTCCTGTTGATGTCTGTTACGCAGGACCTTGGTTCAGTCGCAGCCTGTGTGCCAGTTCCGTACGATGCCGCACCAGTCAGAATGCACAATACCATTTTTGGAGGTAGACATTCAAGGCTGCACATCCTGTGACAAACATTGTTGGTGCATTTGATCTGTGCTCAGTACGTCGCATTCTTCTGTCTGAAATTGCTGTCTTCCCATTCTGGTGTGAGCACCTTGGAAGTGGCTGCCACCATCATGTTCAGGTGATGGCTCATTAGCAGCTCGCTGCGTGAGTATCGTTCGACCACTGGTTTTGCTCTGTACGACAAGAGCGCCAGGTGTATGATTGTAGACTTCTTCAGGAGCTGTTTCGCTGTCCGGACAGCACGCTCCGCCATGCCGTTACTCTGAGCATAGTACGGACTTGAAGTCACGTGGTTTGCTGCCCGTCATTGTACAAGTTGTTTGAAATCTGCGGAAGCAAACTGTGGACCGTCGTTTCTGCGGCTTGTTCTTGGTACTCCAAAGTATGCGAAGAGTGGTTCCAGGACACAAGCGATGTCCTTTGTCGTTGTCCCTTTTAGCTGCTCCAACTCGAAGAATCTGGAGTAGTAGTCTATGATTACTATGTAGTGAAACTAGCTCAAAATACCACTTTATTACTATGTAGGTTCTTCCTTCCAATGTGAAGAGATTGGTGCCGATGGTGTCCCACGAGCTCTCAAGCAGAGGAGTTAAAAGCACTGGCTCTGCTGCCGGCTTCCGATCGTTTTGACGGACTGGACATCATTTTACATACTCCTGTCACCAATGCCTTTTACTGAATATCAGTAAGGGGCATTGGTGGCTGTGTATTTCAGGGCACCACATCTAGGGTCAAGTAGAGCAAAAACTTGCGACACAGAACTCTGGGACAATAGGGTCGATAGCCACCACTTCCAGTTTCGATAGTAATGGATATTGTAGCAGCATACAGTTGTGCAGCCACTTCTGTGTAAGGCAGCAGTCTTTCTGGTGTGTTCGATTCTCATCAATGATTTGACAATCCCTGGATGTTTGGGTTCAAACCGACTAGAAAAGTTTTGCGACAAAATACTTTCAGTGTTTTCGAAAGGTTTGCCATGAACTTGTGGCGACAGAAAGACGTTTGCCGGTTTAAAAACAAACAAATTTTTATCACCACTATTAACAAAAAAAAATAAAAAAAATGAGCTGCTAAAAATTCATTTTGCTGCCGCCGTGATCCCAGCCAGTCTCGCCGTTCGGGCAGGTCTCGTAAGCCGTGTCACACGGCGTTGCATCACTGCCACGATTCTTGGCATGGCAGACATTCCTATGGTTATCCCTTGTAAATAAAGTGTAGCTTGCGCCCTCTGAATAGAGATTATTTTCATAAATCCACTCCACCTAGGACATTTCCTCTGAATCTTCACATTTACACTGACCGCTGGTTAGCCATTGATAACATTCGTTTTCTCTACCGACACTTAATGCTTAGTTAACACAGTTGGTAGAGCACTCCAGTAGTCCTGAAAAGGTCCCGCTTTCTATCCCCGAACCAGGCGGACTTTTTCAGAGGCTCACCGGTTGCCTGGAAAGCACGAGTAGCTCTCCAGTTTGATGGAATTGTGCATTGACTATTTTCCTAAATCCACTCCACCTAGGGGATTCTAGGGTATTCCCCAGTATTATTGGCACCTAATATTACAAGTAATGCGTATGAATTAATGTTTCTTGTACTCGTTTCAGGAGAGACACAGTCACCAGCCAGCATCCTGCTGTCGCAGATGTGTGAGTTCGGTGGCCAGTCAACCATGCAGGGGTAGGTATTTATACTTGTAATTGAGTAGGCTGACAAATTAAATGTAATTTATCTCCTTTTGGAATCACTAGTCCCAAAACTTGGAATATAATTACAACTCATTACAATTATTTGCAAGGTTGGAGCTTATTTCTACACGGTAAAAAGTGTTGGGAATTTGTCTCAATTGCCTTTCCTTCCGCTCATGGCAGCTAACTTCGGCAGCGTAAAGACTGTGCCTGGGCATCAACCATATGCACCCAGCTGATCTATTGTCAAAACAACAACACATGCCAGAGGGTGCCAGATAATGTGGATGTCCCATCTTCCGGTGTCATCGTAAAGATAAAAGGTCCAAATGATTAAGATATTTGTGTGCACATGCCTTAAATGACTCATTTGGAGAATAAAGTACTAGTGGCACGGAATGGAACGCGAGCGGCGGAGCCATGGCTTTCGACAGATGCAGCGGTACCTAGAGTGCTTTTTGAAACTAATGACAGGGTGCAGAGTCCGAGGGTGTAGGTCACACTAAAATATGTTTGACCCTCGCTCAACGCATCCAAAGCTTCTGCGGATAGCTGGCGGTATGCAGGAAGCTTCGTCACCGAAGGGGCCTACGTCCCCGCCTTGTCGCCCACTTGCACGTCAAGCAAACCGAGTAGGTAGATGATATCATCTGCGACTGCTTGGGCAGTAGTTCCTGCGCTTGCATTGGTGTCAAACACGTAGCAAATACAGAAAAACAGATTCTGGTGAAAAAGATGTACTGTGATACCGAAATACAGGTACAAAATGTATTTCAGAAATACTATCGCAATACATTTGTATCGCCCCTGGTGTACCGCAAGTGTGGAATGAAAGCTGAGGCAGTTCACGCAAGGCAGTCTTGTAGGGCTTCATTGACGTGAGTCACCAGAACCACGTTGAGGCCCTGGTGATAAAGCTGGCAAGCACTGTCCTTGCAAATCAGTAATGCTTCATTGACGAGAAATTAAATTAGTTTCCATGTACAACCGTAGCCTGTGAGCAAAAAGAAGAAACAAGTCTCAAATGCTGCAATTGCCCAAATGAGGCTGCTCACTTATTTAAGAAGGAATGCGCAAACGTTCTTGCGTAGCTATCAGTAAACTCGTGTGTTAAAGTGAGAGATTGCTCGTTGACCCTCTTTGTTGACCAGCGATGTACCAGGCATATCAATTCCGGGGGCGAATAAATTGATCGGCCTGCGTGTACAAGGCTTATTAAAAAGGGATACACCTCGGCGGTGGTATAACGTGGAAGCTCGTAGGTGCCGAGCGAGGGTCGAACATATCTTGGTACGATCTGCACCCTCGCATTCCGCCGTTCGCGTTTCATTCCATACCGGTAGTACAAGCGCAGGACATATCAGCTACTACAACAGAACGCCATCCAAAGCACTGAAAATCCCAACTTCGGCACTTCAAGCATTGTCTTGCCTTGGAAGCTGGGCTATTAGAAACAACCGAATTTGTTATTGAAGGGGTGGACACAAGAAAATAATCGTCCTTTCTGCCTTAAAGCCGCCATCACACTGCTTATATGTCGTACAAAAAAACTGTCTGCCAACATGTTCTAAAACGAGTCACTGCAACATCAGTGCTTCGTTTGCCACGAGGCAAGATATTCAGGTAGTGACTCAATGTAGGACACGTCTGCAGACAGTATTTTGTATGGTGTATAACCAGTGTGACCCTGACTTTAGGCATGAATCTTCAGCAGGGACGATTAGAATCAGAGGTTTTGGGTGTTGGTACAAAATGTTTGGTGCTGTCGAGTCTGGTTATAACGAAGTCAATGGGAATCGGAAATCACTTTGCTGTATCCGCTATTTCGTTATAAGCGACTTCGATTAACGAAGTGCAAAAGAAAATGGGTAATCGTGATCGCTTCGCTCTAGCCGCTATTTCGTTATAGCCGACTTCGTTACAACTGGTCTCGAGAGGAGCATTGCCATCGCTTGGAATGGGTTCAACAAAGGGGAGCTGAAAGAAGTGGGAGGCGGGGAGGTTAGGTTAGATTGCAATTTGCCCTCTTCATTGAACCACACACACAAGCAGTTGCGGACTAAATTCATACAATTGATACTGATAATGACTACCTTGAGCTATAGTAATGTACACAGTTGGGCAAGTTGGTATAGATTGAAAATCTTTCGTCAATACATAGTTGTGCGTGTGCACTTGTCTACATGTTCTTCTCTGTCACCGTCCTTTTCGTGCGCAACTGTAACTATGTTCTGCCTTGAGCTGCCACTATTGTTCATTAACCCCGACACTGAAATGTGAACATTTCATGTCTTCCTAAAGAGTTATACTTGGACCACATGACCATGATCCCAGCTCACACTTTGAGCTCAAACTGCAATCCTCTGGCACCATAGTCAACAGCTAAATGGTCCAGTCATTGAGCGATTCCTGAAAAAACGAAAGAGGAATGCATATGTGCACTCTACGAAACCTTTAATTTGTGCCACTAGAAACCGCTTTTCAGTGCCAGAATTGCCTCAATCGAAAACCCATTCCGGCCACATAACATAATTACTCGTTTCTCAGACAACACCAGTGATAGTCTTTCACTTCCTTTGCCCTTTCAATGCGGTATGAAAGCAAAGCGGGATGACAGCCATTAAGATTGTGACTGTGGTGGTGGGGGAGAATCGCCTAGGAAACCTTTTGGGAGGTGTTTGAAACAAGCCCCTGCTGTGCCTAAACTAGTGCACAAAAGTAATTCCGAGACTTTTTGTCGACTTAAATAAATCGGCTGTTCACAAGGAATGAAACCGATATGTTTGAACAATATGCATGGAAGCATTCTCCTGGGCAAATGAGGAGTGGCTGACAAGAACACAACTATGGTAAATGTCATTCATATTGCCGCCCGCAGTGCCGAGAAAGTAATGCTCGGTCACCGACTTCTAGAAGCTTCGCGTTCATTCTCGCACCAGACGTAGCTTTCCGCCTGCTTTCTTGTTCTCGAAAGTGCCAGGTCATCCTCGCCCCGAGCGCGCGACGCTCGAGCCTTCTTTGCCGAACTTTCGAGATAGTGACGCGTTGTAGATAAGCAGCTACCCGCGACCTTGTCGAGTCAGTCTCGCTCGCGCTCTCTGATTCGCCGCCGAATCCCCGCCTGCTTTTCTGCTGCCTCGACGCTCTTTCGTTACTTATTTTTGGTTGGCACAAGTTCGCCCATTAAACCTTTATTTTCAGTTCAATCTTTGCCTTCTCGTCGCCTTAATTCGTGACATTTCTGGTGGAGGTGCGGGGTATGAAACCCATACAGCGTACCCCTACAAGAACACGTTCATCAAGCCCCATTTCCCGACGACCTTCCGTTGAAGACCCGGAGCATCGTGCCAGCCGCCATCTTCAAGGGCAAGCTCCTGAATTCGGACCACTCCCGGCGAGGACAAGGCAAGCGATAACGACGATGGCTTCATCGACGGCGCAGACCGCAGCAGCACCCCCCGTCGTTTACCTGCCCGTCGCCCCTCGTACGCCGACGTCCATCCACGGCGAGATCTACGAAGACGTCGAAGACTGGTTGCAGCAATACGAACGGGGCCGAACAGCGCCTGCAAAACGTTTATTTTTCCCTCGAGGACACAACGCGATACTGGTTCGAGAATCATGAAACCTCGATAACATCATGGGACCAGCTGAAAGAAGAGCTCCGAGGGACGTTCGGCAGTCAGCACCGAAGGGAGAGAGCCGAGGACCTCCTTCGGACAAGGACGCAAGGCCCCAACGAAAGTGTCACCAGCTTCGTTCAAGACGTCCTGCGTCTGAGCGCGCGTGCCGACCCACAAGCCGCCGACGACAAGAAGCTGCGTGTCCTCATGCGCGGGGTGAGGGCCGACATCTTTGGAGGCCTGGTCCGCAACCCGCCGGCAACAGTCGAAGCGTTCGTCACGGAGGCAACGAACATGCAGCACGCCCTCCAAGCACGCGCCTCCTACTACCAACGACATCCCGGCGTCGTTGCCTCCACGCTGCTTCATGACGACATCGGCGCCGATACCCGGGACATTCGCGACATCATCCGAGACGTCTTCCGAGAGGAGATACGAAAGCTTCCTCCCCCGCTGCTGAGCGTCCGGCGTCGCTGTCAGTCGCCGAGATTGTACGCGACGAGGTACAGCGGGCCTTGCAGCCTGAAACTCTCGTCAACGTGCAAGCCCCTGAGGAACCGAGGCTGACCTACGCCGCCATGGCCAAACGACCACCGCAAGCTCCCCGCCAAGCTACGGCGCCACCACGACGTGAACCTCCAGCGCCACAGTACTTCCAACGTCGCGAACAACGGCAGTACGTGCGCCCGGAAAAACCAGCACCCAGGAAAACCGACGTGTGGCGAACGGCCGACCGGCGCCCGCTTTGTTACCATTGCGGGGAAGCCGACCATGTCTACCGCCGTTGCCCGTACCGGCAGCTGGGGCTACGCGGTTTCCACCCCGACGACCCGCGACCACGCTACGGCGAGCGACCACGGGACATCGACGAATACCTCCGCCGTTCGCCATCCCCGGGACCGTCTCCCCGCCGCGGTTTCCGATCGCCGTCACCCCAACGCCCTGCATCGCCTCATCGTAGGTCCCGCCGAGAGAGCCTGTCTCTCGTGTCCCGCCGGGAAAACTGAGTGTGGCAATACCGGGAGGTGGTATTGCCCATGACAAACGACGCCAATATCCTCCACAAACGTCGGAGGGCTCCCCCACTAGCGACGAGACTCATCAGAGCGAAGCTTCTGCGACGGTGTCGAATAACCTCGACGTTACCATCGACGGTCACGACGCAAAGGCACTCGTCGTCACCGGAGCAGACTATTCCGTTTTAAGTGGGAAGCTCTCTCGCCGCCTTCAGAAAGTGATGACGCCGTGGGATGGCCCGAAAATACGAACCGCCGGCGGACATCTCATCACACCAGTGGGAAGGTGTACTGCGCGCGTGTACATCCACGGAGAGACCTGTCCCGTGAAATTCGTCGTCCTCAAAGACTGTTCGAGAGACGTCATCCTTGGCATGGACTTCCTCTGTGAGTACGGTGCGGTGATCGACCTTGGAGCAAACAGGTTGACGCTGCGAAAGCCCGTTCTACCTCCGGAAGGAACCAAAACGCCGCCAGCTGCCGTCCGAGTCATTGCGGACCACGTGAACCTGCCGCCACGGTCGAGTGTTCTTGTGCCCGTTGTGACCAAAGCAGTTGCCAGCGGGAACGTCCTTTTGGAATGCAACGTCCAACTGCTTCTCGGAAGAGGTATAGGCGTCGCAAGGGGCGTAGCGGAGCTGCAGGATGGACGTTCTGTGGTCCTCGTGACGAACCTTTCGACCGGAGGCGCAGCACCTCACGAAAGGTGTCGCTGTAGGACACGTCGAGGAACTCTGGGCCGACGCCGAAATCGCCGCAATCTCCGACGAGCCCTCGCCATGTCAGCCGTACAGTACACCGCCGCCACAGCTCGACGTTAACCCCAAGCTCAGTGCCATGGAACGACGACAGCTCGGAGACCTTCTAGACGAATTCAGCGACTGCTTTGCGACGACGTCAAGGGCGCGCCAGACAACAGTTGCTAAACACCGCATCATTACCAACGAGGATACGCTCCCTGTGCATCGGCCGCCGTACCGGGTCTCCCCAAAGGAACGAGAGGCCATCCATAAACAAGTACAAGAGATGCTGAACGACGACATCATTCAGCCTTCGAGCAGCCCGTGGGCCTCTCCAGTCGTACTGGTGAAGAAGAAGGACGGAACGCTTCGCTTCTGCGTTGACTACCGGCGGCTCAACGCGGTCACTAAGAAAGACGTGTATCCGCTCCTCCGCATCGACGACACGCTGGACCGGCTGCGCCACTCTCGATACTTTTCGTCGATGGACCTTAAGAGTGGCTACTGGCAGATCGAAGTCGACGAACGGGACCGAGAAAAGACTGCCTTCGTCACGCCCGACGGACTGTATGAGTTCAAGGTAATGCCCTTCGGACTGTGCACGGCGCCGGCAACGTTTCAACGTGTCATGGACACCGTCCTGGCAGGCCTCAAGTGGCAGAGCTGTCTCGTTTACCTCGACGACGTCGTGGTATTCTCGGCCAACTTCGACGAGCATTTGCGACGCCTTCGGGCCGTTCTTGAGGCAATCAGGACCGCAGGACTCACCCTCAAGCCGAAGAAGTGCCGGTTTGCCTACGGCGAACTGAAGTTCCTGGGCCACGTTGTGAGCAACAAAGGTGTAAGTCCTGACCCTGAGAAAACTCTCGCCGTAGCGGCCTTTCCACCGCCCACCGATAAAAAGGCCGTCCGAAGATTCCTTGGACTTTGCGCATACTACCGGCGATTCGTTCAGGATTTCGCCAAACTTTCTGCGCCGCTAACGCACCTTACGAAGGACGCCGTGAACTTCGAATGGGGTGGGGAACAACAACAGGCATTCGACGAAGTAAAGCGACGGCTCCAGTTACCACCGATTCTCGGACACTTCGACCAATCAGCCGAAACGGAAGTTCACACGGACGCCAGTAATACAGGACTCGGAGCGGTACTGGTCCAACGACAAGACGGTGCGGAGCGCGTAATCGCATACGCTAGCCGGACGCTGTCGAACGCAGAACGCAATTACTCGACAACCGAAAAGGAATGTCTGGCCGTCGTCTGGGCCATCACGAAATTCCGCCCGTACTTGTACGGGAGTCCGTTTCGGGTGGTCACCGACCACCACGCCCTGTGTTGGTTAGCGAGCCTGAAGGACCCATCGGGACGTCTCGCTCGGTGGAGCCTACGACTGCAAGAGTACTGCGTGACCGTGGTCTACAAGTCAGGCCAAAAACACAGCGACGCCGACTGCCTGTCCAGAGCCCCTGTCGAGTCAGCTACCGGATGTGCCAAAGACGACGGCGACGACGACGACCACTTTCTTGGCGCGGTGAGCATTCACGGCATGGCAGCGCTCCAGCGGGACGATCCTGAGTTGCGTTCACTGATCGACCACTTGGAGGGACGAGGGGGTACGATTCCCCGAGCCTTCTCACGTGACCTGCCAAGATTCGCCGTCCGGAGAGGTATCCTCTATAAAGAGAACTTCAGGGACAACAACTCGACGTGGCTCCTGGTGATTCCTGCTAGTCTTCGAGAAGAGATCTTCCAAGCCTGCCACGACGACCCAACATCTGGTCACCTTGGCTACAGTAGGACTATTGCACGGATCCGAGAAAAATACTACTGGCCCAAGCTCCCGAAGACTGTCCACCTCAACGTCCGTTCGTGCCACGAATGCCAACGACGCAAGAAACCACCGACGAAGCCGGCAGGTCTCCTGCAACCGATCGCGCCCCCGACTGCACCATTCCAGCAGATTGGAATGGATCTTCTCGGACCTTTCCCACCGTCGACGCAAGGAAACCGTTGGATAATCGTGGCAACTGATTATCTCACCAGGTACGCCGAGACAAAAACACTCCCGTCGGGGACCGCCGTGGAAGTAGCCAAGTTCTTCGTGGAGTCTATCGTCCTCCGACACGGCGCTCCCCAAGTCCTGATTACGGACCGAGGATCCTCGTTCATGGCGCAACTGACACAAGAGATGCTCCGCCTGAGCCACACCGACCACCGCCGGACCACGGCATACCACCCGCAGATCAACGGGCTGACGGAGCGACTAAACAAGACCATTGCCGGCATGATTTCGATGTACGTGGACGTGGAACACAAGACGTGGGATGAAGTGTTGCCCTACGTCACGTTTGCGTACAACGCGGCGATTCAAGAAACTACCGGCATTACACCTTTTCAGCTGGTGCACGGCAGAAAGGTGACGACGATGCTTGACGCCATGCTGCCCCACGACCCGACGGACGACGGCACTGATGACGCCCAGCTGGTCACCCAACGAGCAGAAGAAGTATGCCAGCTAGCCCGTCTTCGAATAAAGGACCAGCAACATGTGGACGCTGGCCGGTACAACCTTCGTCGCCGCGACGTGGAGTTCCAGCCCGGAGACAGGGTGCGGGTGTGGACGCCCATTCGCCGCCGCGGCCTCAGTGAAAAACTGTTAAAACGCTACTTCGGACCCTACAAGGTCATCCGCCGCCTTGGGAACTTGAACTACGAGGTGCTCCCCGACGGAACCCGACCATCAGGACGCCGCCAGCCACGACCCGAAGTCGTCCACGTAGTTCGACTCAAGCATTTCTACGCGCGTTAGGATTGTGGCACTGCATGTTTATTTCGTTTCATGGTAAATTTTTTTTAGCCATTTCTGTTTTCCTTTCACGCTGCATCGGGACGATGCACTTTTAAAAGGGGGGGGGGGGGTTAATGCAGCCCGCAGTGCCGAGAAAGTAATGCTCGGTCACCGACTTCTAGAAGCTTCGCGTTCATTCTCGCACCAGACGTAGCTTTCCGCCTTTTTTCTTGCTCTCGAAAGTGCCAGGTCATCCTCGCCCCGAGCGCGCGACGCTCGAGCCTTCTTTGCCGAACTTTCGAGATAGTGACGCGTTGTAGATAAGCAGCTACCCGCGACCTTGTTGAGTCAGTCTCGCTCGCGCTCTCCGATTCGCCGCCGAATCGCCGCCTGCTTTTCTGCTGCCTCGACGCTCTTTCGTTACTTATTTTTGGTTGGCACAAGTTCGCCCATTAAACCTTTATTTTCAGTTCAATCTTTGCCTTCTCGTCGCCTTAATTCGTGACAATATAAAGATTGTGAGCGACCTAGCAGGTGTAGTAACAGCTTGTGAACACCATGGACAATGCTTGTCGCTGTCTAATCTGGCTTTAAGGAAGCATCTCAGAAAGCTGGTGTGAAGAATTAGTCTAAAACTTTAAATATAAATAACGTCTTTTTTTCGGATAAAAATAGCATTTCATGCATGTTATACAACAAACATTTTAACTCGGCCTTCTGAAATTGATACAGACATCCGCAGGCATGATTGCAATCAGCCGTGCTGCTGGATCATTATTTTTAAATCAAGAATGCCAATAAAACCCCTGGGGGTGCCCCTTTTGGTAACGCGAAATAAGCTGGTTCCAATAGCCCAGCCCCAAAGCGTGGCAATTTTTGAAGCATCCCATGCAGGATTTTCCCAGCTCTGGTCGGTGTTCACTGAAGTAGCTCTAGCTCATAGGTCCAGCGACTGTACCACTGAATCAACGAGGTGGAGGGCTTTACAGCGGTACACTCGCAGCTGAAAGTGACCCCCAATTGGCCGCCGCTATTCATGTTGCACATTTCTGACCACTAGTCACGTGACCTTATAGTTTTACATCTAGATTTTAATGAAGTACCGCGCACAAACAATTGCTTATTGATTTTTAATAACAGTACCAACGAGATAAGTTACATTTCTCTTGTTTTAAGCCCAAAACGTGTATTTACGACAAAAACTCGGGCAGCTTCGCAATGCCTCTGCTAGGTGCCGTCAGCCGCGGTGCTGTATTTGGGGTGGTTATCGGAGCTAGGCACAGATCTCCGGGGCCAACTGTATTATAAAAATAGTTTATGTTTTTATACAACGATCGCAATAGAAATCTCGGCTCAGTTTTGCGTAAAAGTCTCACAATTTAGTACGGTCCTATGTCTAGTGGTCAAAATTGTACAACTTGGCGGCAGTCAAGTGGGGGTCACTTTTGCCTGGTGAACGGGATACCAGTTTATCATTCTAAGCCCCTCACCTCGTTGCACTGGATGTTAAATACTGCACTGTTAATTTTTGCCCACATGACCACCTTCTTGCAAAGCATCAGGGAAGCCAATTGCGATCTACTGAGAGGGCTTGGCAAATCACAGCTCAGAAGCTGTCCTAGTTAAAGAAAATGATTGCTGGGCCCTCATACTAAGCATGGCGTGTCAGGTGCCATGCTATGCGAAATCAATTGTGCACACCTGCTCTTTGGCCGAAGCTGCTGCTTGGCTGTCGTTTGCCAGGCTGCCTCAGTAGGTCACAATGATTGGCTCTGTGTGAGCTCTGTGGAAAAAATGAATGTACGAGTCTATCTAGGGGGTCTTCTAAAGTGACACATAATTGTGATTTATTACTTTTGTGGTCCTAATTGCAACTACATATTTTTGTAACAAACTAGCTGTAATAGCAATAACACAAATTTTAGAAGTGTATACTTAAGCACACCACCAACTACATCCGACATAGATGCAACCGTGGACAATGCTGCAAATGATGGGGCATGTGGCAGCCCTGATGCGACCTATGTACTGCCGCCGCACCCCCAAGTCGCCAACATCTCTGTGTCACCACCCAGGAAAAGGCGGCCAGCTGCAAGCGGTGAGTACCTCAATAACCTCTGCTAACTGGCTCTCCTTGAGTGTCTGCTTGATCCTGGTGTCGTGTGGTAGAAAGGAGTCTGCTGCTAAATCACCAGATCTTTTTTGTGTAGGAATGGGATACAATTCTAGTAAGCTGTTTACAAGTTTGCTTTACTTTCATCTGTGTTAGGAACTTGTACTTGGACATTGGTCTAAACCATATAGGTATTCGTAGGCGACACTTGGACTGTTCGAAAGAGTTTTCTTCGCTTCCACAGTACGGCTGAACAGATCTGAGACATGTATAGCAGATGTGTCTGTTTCCTTGAGTAGTAATGCATCAAACTGCGTTTGGGAGAGGGCGTACGGGCAGGGCAATAAAGCTCGAGTGAGAGAACACATGTTTGCAGTGCAACAGTCACGATGCTACAGCAGCCTTCATGGCTCATGGAAGAGCCGGACAGTGAATTCGTTAGTGACATCAATATTTGTTCTTTCTCTTTAAGATTTGTAATAAAAATTTCAATTCTTTAAAAAAAAAGATGTTGGCCCACAAATAATTAAAATTTTTAAACTGTGGCCTGATTCGCAAAAATTTATCCCACAAAAACTACAGCGTTTACAGTAGTTTGCAACCTGCAGTCTGTGATGTCACAAACTTGCAGGCCGCATAACCAAGCTGCTCTCGTCCTCTGTTTATTCATCAAACGATTTAAGGTAATATGCAGCCGCCTCGGTGGCTCCGGGGCGAGAGCGCTGGCCTACGGATCCCCATGTGGCGGGTTCGAATCCCGGCCGAGGTGCCCGCAATCTGACGGAGGCTTATTGCGGAGGAGGCGCCGTGTAACCGAGCTTTTGGTTGCTCGTCAAAAGATCCCCAGGTGGTCCAAATTAATCCTCAGTCCTCCGCTGGGGCGAGCCAGATGCCCGTCGTTGGTTTGGCACGTACAACCACCAAATGTGACTTCTAAAAGTAATATGCCATTTATTTATAAAATAGAGCTAATTTTCTTTCTTTTTTTTTTTTTGCAGCCGAGGTGGTGGCATTTGTAGAGAGGCGCGATCAAAAAGAAAGAATACTGAAAGAGCGTCAGCTCAGCCTTGACGAAAGGAGGATCGCCCTTGATGAAAACCGCTTTGCGCTAGAGCAGCGATAGCACGAAGAGGAGGCAGAAGACAAGGCAGAGGAACGGCGTTTGCAAGTAGAGGAGAAGCGCCTGCTTCTCGAGATCCTTTCAAGGCAACTCAGGAATTGAGTATATGTAATAAAACAGGAGTACCACAACAACAAGGTCATCTCTTGGCAAAGAGGAAGACGAAACAAAGGCACAAAGACGAAATGCGGAAATACATTTTTTTTTAATATGGAAATGGGGTTAACCTATACTAACGTCGACAGTTGGGCGGGTAGGTATAGCATACGTTTTTTCTTTGAGGGGAGGGGTTGGGGGCTTCATTCCATATTTTTTGGTAGCATCCTTAGCTTCTTTTTTGCATTTCTATTTGTGTTGAATTAAATATCAGTTGTCAGTAGTCCTCTATCCTGTCTCACTCGTCTATCCCTCCTCGTCGTTTCGTGCTGTTAATTTCCCATAAAGTACCGCAGCATTTTATTAATACCAAGTGCACTACACGGCCATAATTCTTAGACTTGACAACCCCACAAAGATGGGAGTACTAGGAGGGACACCAAAATACTAAAAAGGTTTTCCATTACAAAGTTGTTTTACAAAGACAAAACATCACAACTGGGGTATAGACATCATTGAATAAAATTTCTAAACGCACAACTAGGTTAGACCAATGCTAGGAATAGGGACAACTAAGAGAGAGAACTTTACTGGAAGTACGAGTGTCCTTTTATATGATGGGCAAGTGACTCGGAAGTAGGTGCACGAGTTACGAAAGGCCAAAGGCTTTGCCATTTTGTTTAAATAAAAAATCAGACAAACAGACAAAATTGGTTTTCTGTTATTTACTTAAGTGTCAGAAATCCACTCCCACAATTGTTTACGCAAAGTCCAGGAATCGTTCCACAGCTCTTTTAAGATGGCAGTGAAATATATGGATTCTACATAACAAAGACGAGGTTTTTTATCAGGAGTCGGGTGATGAAACACAGGAAATTTATTGGACTCAGTGGGGTCAGGTGACGCAACGCAGGCAATTTATTGGACTAACGAGCAGGTAGCTTTCCCTTGTGGTACCCCATTTCAATTGCCTCGCATGAAAAAAGAAAAAAGTTTTTACCGTGCCAGAGCTGTGGCACAATCAAAGTCGTATAACGTAAACAGTTGGAACACTGTTTAAATACTCCTGCAGCGTAGGAGGGTCCAGGTCAAAAAACTTGTGACCTGGCTGCCATACAGACAAGTGTGGCAATTGGTGAGCAGTGTAGCAACTTTATACATGCGAGCCACTCGCTGCTTAAGAATCTTTTGGTTTTTTTTTGTTATTTTAATTCACAAAAGCAAATTCTGCCACAATCTTCCTGAACCCCCATTCAACAGCTTGTCGGACGGTGCTCATTTCTTTGTTGAAGTGCAGCTGAGCTGCAGTGGTTCCTGTCGTTTCATAGGGCTTGAGAAGGAGGGGCCCCATAGGGTAGGCAGGGTCTCCGTACAGCACATAGGAGTGCCCCTGTACCAGCCTACGTAGCCTTTGGAACCGGAGGCTTCCACGCAGCATACCTGCAAGTGCAGTGCGATTGTTAAACTAGCATAGTTCATAGTGGGTGGTGTTGAGTAGAGAGCTGGGGAATGGAGATTTATAAAAGAGCAAGGAATAAAGAAGTCCAATAACAGTATTCTGCTTTTAGTTACATATAATTCCCGTGGTAGTATTATGTGCGTGCAAATTTTATCGCATATATAACATCCAGCTCCAACAGCGACAACTTGTGATACCCTCTGCACGCGTCAACTGCTCCATGAGGCAGTAGTCCGTAATATTGATGTTTCTAAGCAGTGGACAGAACTAATATACATCTCTGCCAATGATGCTGCAACCGTTAGTGTGACACATTGCAGAAGCATACTGCAAGCACCTGCATTCAAAGAAACCCTACATATCTAGTTTCATCTTTAGAAGTTAAGCCTTTACTGATTGAAGCATTTGACGAATGTGCGTACTGTAAACGACTTATTTTTCACGGGCTCAATATTTTGTGATTTAAGTCAAAGCTGAAGTTTGGAATTATTCGCGGTTTCTAATTTTCGCGAGGCAATGGGATATCACACAAAATTGAAAGAATAAAACACGA
>JABSTQ010004130.1:0-18810 GCA_013358835.2 Ixodes persulcatus
AGTGCTGTAGTATATCGCAGCTGCTTGGATGGGAGGGAGGCCACCTCCTTCATGCCGTGGTACCGGGAAAAGCAATACCGATGAGCCGCAGACGTCGAGCACCTTGAGTATTGCTGTGCATCCACGAAGCAATTCTGGGACAGCAACGACAGAAAACTTCAGTGACACAGTGAACAAAAAAGAGACCGAAAGAGTAGGCATGCAGGCGAGCATGAATTGCGAACACAGCTAAAACCCAAGGAACAAGGAAGCAGAAAGAGGGCACATGAAGAGGCCTTTCGACTTCCTTGCATGTCGGGTTTGAGTCTCGTACGGGGTAGTAAAAAGCAACAATACTGGTTCCCTAGCCTTTCCTGCATCAGAAGCCTTGGAACAAAGAAATCGTACTGGTCATTCATCTTGTTTTCTCTTCTCGGGCGGATTACAGTGCACGCTGCGGCAGCAAACTGCCTCGAAGGGGCTCAATTCACAGTTCTAAGAGAATGATTGGCGAGCAACTTCTCCATTGTGTACTACGTGCACTCAATGTTTTAAAGGAGTACTCCGGCATTTTCCTCATCGCAGTGTCTAGCGTTACGTCCGACGGAGCCCGAAATAAAAATTAAAATTACGTCCGACGTAACCCAATATGAAAATTAAAGTTACGTCCGACGGAACTCTAAATGAAAATTAAAGTTACGTCCGACGTGACTTTACCCCAAGGTTCCGAGTTACTTCCGACGGAACCCAACGTGAAAATTAAAGTTACGTCCGACGGTACTCGAAATAAAAAATAAAGTTACCCCCACCCGCTGCCCGTTTCGACTTGGATGAGTTTCGTACCAGCGTAGGTCGTGGTACCGGCACGTGTTCGTGTAATTACTACTGCGTGGTGCACGTTAAAGACCCCACTGGTTAGCGGTTGTACTGCAGTGGCTAACTTTCTCATCTAGAGCTAAGAGACAAGTCACCCGTGGATGCGTACTATAGCATCAAAACTGTCTAAACATACGAGCAACACGATTTTTCTAGATCACGGCACATATAGGGGCTTTCGACGCTTTAGACGAGACGACGGGCCCTTAATCTGTCGTACGAACCAACACCCCAACACTGTTATCTCAGGGTCTCAGTAGTCTCAGGCTCGCAACACGCGTGCTGCAGTTTCCATTTTGTAAATGATTCTCTTTTCTTTTGTGTGTCGCGTCTAGGAAGAAGTGGTTTAATATCTAAAAACAAATCGAAAAAAAAATCCTCTTAAAAGAGAAGAAAATTGCTAAAAAACGAGGAAAAATTGAGAAAAAAAGCATACGTAACGGGTATCGATCCCGCCAGGTCTACGCAGCCTCTACATATGAGAAACACACTCCAACCCCTCAACAAACCGCGATATTGACCAATTTACCAACGCTGCATCGGACATGATGCAGAAGTAATTATATATATTTTTATGTTTACGTCGTGTTTCGGCCACAAAGCGTAACATTCAATAAGGTTCCGTAGGTTACACAGGCCGTAACTTATTTCCGCCGGACGTAACTCGAAACCTTAGGGTAAAGCTACGTCGGACGTATCTTTAATTTTTACTTTGGGTTCCGTCGGACGTAATGTTGCTCGTTCTTTATTTCGAGTTCCGTCGGGCGTAACTTCAATTTTTATTTGGAGTTCCGTCGGAGGTAACTTTAATCTTTATATTGGGTTACGTCGGACGTAACTCAAAACCTTGACGTAAGTTACGTCGGACGTAACTTTAATTATTATTTCGGGTTCGGTCGGACGTAACGCTAGACACTGCGTTTCTTCATTGTCCCCAATTTGCCTGAAAACTTGCTAAACGCACCAACAAACATCACTGAAATAGTAACCCAAATATTTGGCCGAAATCCCCTTTTTCGCGAAGGTATAGAATTTACAATTTTGGTCATCATCGTGTTTTTCAAAAGGAAAAACTCTACTGGCAACATTGAAATAGTGACATCATGGGAAGGCAGGGGTTCACTCTTGCTGTAGACTTTGTTGCCAACTGATCACAAACAGTTTCATGGTGTCCAAAGAATGCTTTGGAAGGTCGCTCCAGCTCCCACGCAGCAGCACGAAACAAATGCTCGGCATAGTTCATTTCTAGACAGCCCGCTCGAACTGCAAGCCTGCCATCCCGTGACGCAGGCACGTAGCCAGGGAAGGGTGGGGGGGGCATGGGGGATCGCCCCCCCCCCCCCCCCTCTCCGAAATCTTCCATTTTGCTGGGACCTCCTCTCCCCCTCCCCCTCATACAGCATTTTGTCATAGGTGCCCCCCCCCCCCCCCCACCGAAACAAAATCCTGGCTACGTGCCTGCCGTGACGTCACTGCAATGAAAAGCGCAAGTATATTTGAATCTTGGTTTTGGCGTCATTTTAATTTTCCGATTTTACTATAACTATTTTGAATTTCACGATAGTAAATAGCATACCGGAAAGAGTAAAAGATGGCAATTTCGAAAATATAATTAGGTGGGGTTGCTCACAAAATCGCTGGAGTACCACTTTAAGCAGGTCTCTTTTATGCGAACACGACAGTGGTAGGAACGTTACTTGTGTCGAGCTAGAGAGGCCATGTTCGGGGCTACGCCAGCTACGTCCACACTGGCTTTCATGGCGGTTATGTGCAATGCACACAGCTTTCACTATTTCAACCGAGTGCCTAGGCAAACACAGAGGCAGCCACATAAGACGATCGGGGGAGACGCCAAGTTGTACAGGCAAAGGGGGAAGGACATTGTGCAGCGAGCTATCTAGTCCAGGCTATTCCTCTGAGAAATGCAGTCGGTGGAAATGTAGGTCAGTTGTTCCCGCCATTGATTTAGGTAACTAATGCAGCCATTACACTATTTTGCATATTTCTCTACTGCAATGCTAGTCACCCGCAACGAAAAAAACGCCACAAACTAAAAGGAAGTCTGGTTGCATTGTTAACACGGACATCAAGTCCATTAGGAAAGGCCACCTGTGCCATCCACCTGTTCATAAGCGAGCTGGAGTTGATCAAAGCACAGCCGAGAATCTCTCGGAAGTATTTGGTTCCTTGTCAGTAGTTATTGAATGAAAACACAGTGCAGTGATGATTACCATCAGTACAGCCTTGCCACTGGCACTGCTGTCCCTCAGGTGGCACATGCACGACATGGCCTGCAAGCCACAGATATCCCTAAAAGAAAGCTGCATAGAATGCACTTACCGTGGCTAGCGTCGCCACCCAGAAAGCTTGCACAATCCTCTGCATGGCACGCAGTGCTGTTCAGAACAGAGCGGCACTGGCAAGCCAGTTGCTGCGAAGGTTTGTAGTGTCTTTCTGCTGCCTTGGAAAAGCTGCAAGTCACATCTTTTATGCTTTGTGGTACCGATCAGCTTCAAAAGAAACGCTGATGAATCGCGACGAGCTATAACCTGTCGCACAAGGGAGAAAAATGTGTGAATGTGCAGACTTTTATCTGTTTGCTTTTGTCTCGCGTCTGAGTTTTGTTTGAGAAGAAAACAACAATAACACTTCTTTCACAGTTATATGCAAAAGAAACGAGACGCTCGGTTATTAATAAGTTGTGTGCAGCAAAGGCACGGGTGCGAGGCGTAGCTCCGCAGAATGTTCTTCTTGCACGGGTGCTCGTGCAAAAAGGGTGCTTTTCACTGTCATATGCTCGGGCCTGTGCCTTTGCTGCACACAACCTATGTTACAGAGTGTATAGCACGCCTTCGAGAGCACTCGCGTACGGCGAGAAATCCATGATATACAGGGTACGATCGCAGGAAACCTCGCAGGGGTTCAGGAAGCTGCGAGCGCACCAGAATGTGAAACTAGAGGTGGTGATAGCATTGCACAGTTTGAGAATATGACGTTATTTGGGTCAAAATATAGAAACCAAAAACGTAACTTCCTTACCGGCTGATGATAAGGGCCATCGGAGCACGACGAACTATTTGTTATGATCGCGGCATTCGATCGGACGCAGGGTTGGTAAAGATTTGAAAAACACGAAAGAATAAAACATGTAGGGACGAAGACAGACAGCGCAGTTCTTTGTTGACATGGGATGTAAGATCATACACATTATTCTGTCGGATCAAATGGTCTTGATGAATTAGGTTTAGCTCGCAAGGGTCAGCCGGCAGGTTCTTCGGCGGGCTTTCAGCTTTCTGCGATGCGTGTTTTAATCGCGAGCGCAGGCTCGAACAATGTAGGCAGCGGCGCCAAATAGATTTGAAACGAAGAAAGAGCTCAGACGCGTGGAACGAACACATAGAGATCACATCACAGGAAAACGCAAACCACTCACCTTCCGTTCGACGATGGTTCGCAAGGCACGATGTTTCTCCGGCCCGACCGACGTTGCCGACGTTTCAAAATGCTACTGCGTGATGCACTGGCTAAATTGCTCATCTACAGCTAAGAGACCGATCACCCGTTGAGGCGTACCAACATCAAAGCTGTATAACCATGCAAAGGACGCCATTTATTTATTTTTTTTCTTTCTTTTGACAAAATAACAAAAATAAACCATTTTGACGTCACGGACGTCAAAATAACGAAGGATCCACTCTGTATCCACCTAAAAACCTTATTTTGACGTCCGTGACGTCCTTGACCACGCCCCCTGGACATGGGATCGGTGCCGAAAATACGCAGCCGATCAAATACCGCGCAAACACCCACCCAGCCTCGGCGGCTGCGGCGCTGCGCCAAAGCGTAGAAAACCCGGAGAGGGACGGAACGGACGGAACTCCCGAAGTAACGTTGCGACATCGCTCCGTCCCCCTTCGGGTTTTCTTGGTTATCTCGAAACAAGCGCTCCCGTCCAAAAACCAAAAACACAAATCCCCCCCCCCCCCCCCAAAAAAAAAGGAAATAGGAAGTTAGTTGCCAATTTTCGTTTGCGATTTCTTCATAAAATTCGGCCGCTTTTCGCCAAATTGTTTCAGTCATGACTCAATACGTAGAGTCCGGCGCCGTCGCTACACAGCAGCGCATCAACGAGTGGTGAAAACTAAACTCAACGGAACTCAACGAAAAAAGACCGCGGACTTTGAGGCGTATTGCAAAGCACCCGAGTTCTGGCAGTGTTAAACACAAAGGTCGAATCGATCAATTTAAAGGTTCCTAAATTCGCACAAGTCTACCGTAAGAATATGAGAGTGCACGGAAGCTGAATGTAAGCTCGGCACAAACAAACAAAAAAATTTTGGCACAAATGTTTTAACTTCGGACAAACGTATATAGTATATACCATTGTGAGCACTTGACGCGGTATAACGCGGATTTAACCTCATTGCACTGTGTCTCTTTGCATGTTTCGAAACAAATTGCACCTGAACAGCACGTGGTGTCGAACGAGCAGAAGGGAGCAAGAAAAACGTAGAACACCGAAACACTACGTCTCATGATAATGCTGGAGTTCCTCCGGGCATAGGAAACACTCAAAAGCACAAGGAAAAGACCACGTTACCCTAAACGCTACGCACCTCCAGCGCGAGGCGCACACCGTCTGCACACGCTTGTGGCGAGCAATGCATAATAGAATAGTGAATCCAGCCAACTGCGCGACTCATCTAAGAAAACAGTGGTGCGACAGGTATTCATTAAACAGTTCAAAGAAGTGGATGTAATGCACTTACCGTGAAATCTCCAGGTTTGAGTGCGGCGAACCAAAAGCACGGATCTGCCTGGTCTCGCTCACTGCGCATGCGCCAGGGGTGCCTTCACGCGGACAGCGTCCCACACGAGCGCGGGAAAAGAAGTTCACGTGATCTTCCGCCTCTCCGAATGAGAGGGCTGCATTGACTGCGCTTGCGCAGCGCGCCGTGTATGTCTGTTCGGCCGGGTGCGGTGGTGGGGTTTACGGCGAAACGGCAACGACGGCTCGCGAGCGGCTCTGGTCCCGTTGGCGCTCCCTGTAATTTTATGGTTTTTTCTAACAGTGTACCGTTCCCTACACATGTTCAGGAGTAACACATAAAACAATTAACCAAAATTAAAATGCGTCCGAACTTGCGTGCGTGAACTTATATGAACAAAGCCTACATCAAATTTAAAAAAAAAGCTGAAACTTAGCATTCTCTCGCAAAGTTCCATACAAACCCAAGTTCATCGCCTTCCGTATGCCGCCGCGCCATCTATAGTAAAGCTAAGGTACCCACCGAGCGGAAGACGCCAGGAGAACAAAATCGGGTAGCTCAGCTGCGGCTAGTTTCAGTGGTCGTTTCCACATTTGCCTCTCTTACACTCTGGTCACCACAGACCAGTGGAGTGCAACGGTCGAGACCGAGGGTCATCCAATGACTTGCAAGTTGGACAAGGGTGCAAACTGTTGCGTCATTTCAAGACACGACGTTCCAAAGCTTCCGGAAAAGCACGAGCAAGCCTGTCACCAACCTGGCCAAAAAAAGCTCGCAACTTTCTTTGGACATGAAGTTTCTTCACAAGCCAAGATAAAACTGGTGCTCCCAAAGGTCTTTACAAGACGCATGAAGGAACTTTTTTGTTGTAGACAACGATGTGCCTCAGATGGTGATTGGAACAATAGCAGAACGTCTTAGGTTTACATGCCGTCTGCAATACGTCCACCTCGGACTACTGTGCCCGCCAGCACAACCCTTTGCAGAGGTGTTCAATAGACTCGGTCAACTGAGAGATGTCGATTAGGCAATGAAGCTCAAGCATGACAGCGTGAGGGTCGAGATGCCTGCGAGACGAGTAGCCGTGGCTATTTAATACAAGGTGAGTGCAGAGCTACAGCACATGGAAAATTGAGGCTTAATCATCATAGTAACTCAGCCCAATCAGCTGTATGGTCACGGTTTTAAAAAGAAAATGCCCATGTGCCTTGATCAAACAGCTCTCGAAAAAGCATTGTTACGCGAGAACTGTCCCGTGCCAACCCTAGAGGACATAGCTCCACGGCTCTCTGGGGTTAAGTTCTTTTCCACTCTGGATGCGTCATCGGGATTCTGGCAAATCAAACAAACATATGTCACTTAAAATTTCTGGACGACGAGCGTGTAACAAGTAACCGAAACCATAAAAACTAAAGCCGTATAAAACCGTAACAAAACCGATACCAACAAGAAACTGTAACCATAACCGTAACCTAAATGTTATATTTTTCGGTTTGAATCCCTGATTAACAGATTACAAATACAGTTTGGTTTAGGCTTTATTTTAATTCTTTTCGGAAAGATTTCTCTAGTGATATATTTTTTTCTTTCGCTTATACCCCTGTATCATTCCGAAATGGAGAGCAAATTTTGCTGTCGCTCAAATGTGTTGCGATTTTTGAAATTTGGGAATCTGAAGCCAGAGATGTTCCCGGCGCAGTAATGCGGCCATTAATGCAATGCTTAGTGTGCCCCCATGTACGATACTCCTCACGCACAGGATACTTATAGCCAGCAATATTACCGAAAGGACGGAATAATTCTACGTTTGAGGATTGAATTACAGTCCAGCGATATCAATTCGTGTCGATGGCTTTGACGTAACAAAATCATTGGCGTGGTAAATAGAGGGCACATATTGACCTCATATGTATAACAATTATTTGTGTATGTCAAGCGATATTTATATTAATCAGCAACATACAGCTCAACGTCAGCATTAGTTCATCGAGTATTGTCATTGCGCTTGCCTCTTTTGCCATTCTTTGACACCAGTAAAGGGTAACAGGCTGACTAGACCAAACGTCCATCTTTGCAATTTGTCGGATACGCTGGACGCAAATAGTTCATAACTCATCATTAGCTGTGACTACTTGACGAAAGAACCGAGCTTTGGAAAAATAATAGAGATTTTACATATGAAGAAAGACGCAGAAAGGCCTCGAACTACACGTGAGTGCTCCTCGATCTCCGAAAATGCTTCATTTTATACTTAGCTTTCTTTTGAAGTACATTCAACACATTTTCAAACCAAAAGCAATATCTGATTCAATGTAACCGACCACAACATAAAATGCCGGATATTCCGCCTGAGCGAATTCGAGCGAGAAAGATTTATTCCTCACAAACATAAAGAAGACAAAGCGAGTATCAAAGTTTCCCGAAACGTTAACACTGCCCGTTGCGCGCTTCAATGGGTGCTTGTCTGCGACAGCGGGGGTCGCAACCCGGGTACGTGCCAAGCACCCTAAACGTTCAGGCTTCTACTGGCAAGCCTGGATGCCTGCAAACGCCTGTCCGACGGTCCATGAAGCTGTCAATAGGCCCCTCTCTCCTACATGCAGCCAGCCAAAGACGGTTAGACCGGGCTGGTCCCAGAGCACGCCATCCCATCAGAAAACGGTGCACGACACACCCTGTGGCGGTTTCGTGGTCACCAATTTTTTTTTATTATTTACAATACTGTGAACCTTACGGTCAACACAGGAGAGAAAAATAAGTTGTACAAGCCAAGCAAAAATACATTCACACTCAAGTGAGCACTTACGCACATGCAGGGGTGCGGTCACACCCTGCACAACAGATGTATTCCACACACATACATTATTCAGTTAAAAATTTGCGCAATGATGATTCAAATGACTTGAGATTACAGCAACTGACGACTTCGTTCGGCAGAGCGTTCCACTCTACTATCGTCCTACAAAAGAAAGAATACTTAAATACATCATTTTTGTATTGATACGGAGCAATCGCCCTGACGTTGCTAGTCCTTTGGGAACGAGACGTTGAAGGCCGCAAGTAAAGCTGCGGATCTAGCTTTGTCATTCCAGTCGTTATGGAAAAGAGTTCTTTTAACCTTGATATTTTCCTTCGCTTTGCCAGCGAGTCAAGCTGCGCCTCTTGTCTCATTGAAGAAACAGATTCTGTACGTTTATATCTGGAGAAGATAAATCGAAGAGCCAGATTTTGCATTCTTTCAATTTGTGATTCGTGGCATTTTCTATACGGGTCCCATACAATGCTTGTATATTCTAACAATGGGCGAACATAACACATGTACGCAAGTTTTCGAACATCACTATTGGCATGCCTAAGTTGTCTTCTGAGGAATAATAACTTTTTGTAGGCTTTTGAACAAACGTAATCTACATGACTGTTCCATTGCATGGTAGAACTAAAAATAACACCTAAATATTTAAATTCATCCACCTTTCGCAGTTGCACGCCACCTATGTTATAGGAATACTCTAAAATGTTTCGTTTATTTGTAATGCTGCAGAATACTGTTTTATCAAAGTTAATTACCATGCCCCACCTTTCACACCACAAGTAAAGTTTTTTCTAGAGAGGCATTAAGGAAGTCTTGGTCTTCGACTGTACGGACGTTTGAAAACAACATGCAGTCATCCGCAAATAGCTTTACCTGGACAGCTGGCGGCATATCATCTGCGATATCATTTATATACAGTAAAAACAAAAGTGGACCCAATACCGACCCTTGTGGCACACCTGAATACACTGCAAGGCGCGTAGAGCATGCATCATTGCAGTAGACGTACTGTGTTCTGTTAGTTAGGTAAGACCGGACCCACGACACTATATTGCTGTTTAGACCCATAAGGTGAAGCTTTTCAATTAATTTGTTATGAGGCACGCGGTCAAACGCTTTTGAAAAATCCATAAACACGACGTCAACCTGACCCCGCTCATTTACAACAGATGAAAACTCATGCGCACACTCAATTAATTGTGTGACCGTCGATAGACCCCGTCTAAAACCGTGCTGATGTTTGTATATTAAGTTGTTTTCTTCTAAGTACTGAGTGACATGATTTGAAATAATGTGTTCCAGTAGTTTGCAGCAAGTCGACGTTAATGATATAGGACGGTAATTTTGGACTGTCATTTTGTTTCCAGATTTGTGAATGGGTATAATTTTACCACACAACCAGTCTGCTGGCAATTTGGATTGTTGGAGAGAGGCTTGAAATATTATGAAAAGATATCGGGACACCCACTCAGCATATCTTTTCAGAAATGCATTTGAAATGTCGTCTGGCCCCGACGCCTTTTTTACATTAATATTCAAAAGCAAATTAAGTATACCACTCTCTGAGACAACCAAATCTGACATACGAGGTTCATCAGAGCTGCTGACGTGGTCTACCGGCGGGTCACTCGAGACTGTAAAGACTGACTGAAAATACATGTTAAATTCCTCTGCCACTCTAATGGGACATGATACAACCTCATCGCTTACCATCACTTCTGTTATTACTTCTTTTTTCGACGAGAAAAACCGCCAGAATTTTTGCGGAGATTCCAGCAAAAAACGAGAGAGCAGATTGCCACAGTAATTTTCCCTAGCTTGGGAAATAAGATTCTTCAATTGTCGCCCCAAATTTGCAATGTCTGAGGAATTTTGTTTTGCTTTCCTTTTGCGCTTGATCTTTCTCTTTATTTGCAAAATTTCTCTTGTTACCCATGGGTGATGTCGTTGTGCTCTCACGCCCCTTGTCGGAACAAAGTGATATGTACAGTAGGCAACAATACTCTTAAATGTTTCCCATAATTCGGTAACATCACTTAACTGACTAAAATAGTCAAAATGTTCATCTAAATAATCGAGGATGGACACATCATCAGCATTTTGAAAATCTCTGACAGTACGTTCGTGACGAGCATTATCGGCAGCTGTTTTATGTAGTTCTAAGTCAAGAAACACCATTTTATGATCTGACACTCCGTCGAGCACATGTGCTTTATCCGCTTCCACTATGTTGCTAACAAAAAGTAAGTCCAGAATTGATTGGCTCGTATCTGTTACTCTTGTCGGGCTGTCCACTAACTGTTGAAGATTAAAACTGAGTGCTATATCTAACAAAAGCCCGGAGGATGCGATTTCATTTTTACCTAGTTTTTGCTTTGCCCAATCAATATCAGCATGATTGAAGTCTCCAGTCAAAATAATTTTAGTTTTGTCATTGAAGTGCAACGCCATGTAATCGTACAATTCTTCTAAAAACCTCGGGGCGGTGTTTGGTGGCCTATATACAGCACCAACAACAAACACGTTGCCGTGAATTTTAATCTTACACCATAACACCTCCCCGTTGACAACGCAATCTAATGGTACCAGGTCCACCGAACTTTTTGCGATAATAGACACGCCGCCGCCCCTTGACCCTCGGTCTTTCCTAATCATTCTGTAACAAGGCGGAATAACTTCATTATCACCAATACCACTGTGAAGCCATGTTTCCGTGATGACGACCACGTGGGGGTCATGAGTTAGCAAGACTGTTTCCAAATCATCAACTTTATTCACAATACTTTGCGCATTGAAGGCAAGAAGTCGAAGCGTCTTTCGATGGGGTTTCCCGGAATGTGCTTGATGTCATTTTACACTTTTTTGTCGAGTTGGTCGATTTTTTTCTTTGCACATTTGCCCCACATTATCATCCCATTCGAAAACCTGGCCTCCTATCTTAATTTTATCGTGAATCAAGAAGACAGTTTCCCCGCTATCGCGATTGGGTTTACTGGTTTCCCACAATTGTTTGCGCTTTTGAATAGTCTGCCAAGAATAATCATGTTCTAGCGTTATTTTAGTCCCTTTCAAACACCTTCGATTTTTTAGCACGTTTTCCTTTTCTGCGTGGTCAAGAAATTTAACTACAACTGGGCGGTTCCTGTTTGTTTTTCGCCCTACGCGATGTAAATGTTCGACTGTATTAACATGAATTCCAAGTTTTTCTTCAAACACGTCACGAAGTACTTTCGATCGCAATGAGTCATTAGTCTCCCCTGGAGCCTCTGGAATACCAAAAACCATAAGGTTGTTACGGCGGCTCCGATCTTCTAAGTCGACGATTTTTTTTTGCCATTCCTTCAAGTCATCATTGATTCCCTTAACATGTTTTTCAATGCTTATGATTTTAACCTTTTGTTCTTTCATTTCTTGAACTGTTGCTTCAATTTGATTTACCTTTTCTGTTAGACCTTCAAATTTGTCTTCAAATTGCTTTTGGTTATTTTTTATTTGACTTAGATCTCTCATAATTACGTTTTGTGTGTCCAGAATCGCCTTCACCATCTCTTCCATTGTAGGGTTACTACCCTCTTGGCAGCCATCAGGTCCCGGATTCAATTCAATGTCACCGCTTAACAATAAATCACGAGTGACACAAATGCACTCAATAAATAAGGTTAAGCACATCCGGGGGCAAGGCAGCAGGAAAAGGAAAGTATTGCTTGATCGTTTACAATGCAATGAGTGACAATTACTCACCTGCGTGAAGAAGATCAGAGGATTAGACATAGTGCACACATGAGTGCTGCCTTGCCCTCTGATGGCGAACCGTTCAGACAGCCCTTTTGTAGCCTCGTAGGCCACGGTTGATGTCGATGCCGATCTTGTGCTTTCGTCAAGCGACGAAAGCACAAGCTTTCGTCGCTTGTGCGACAGAGGCTGCCTTTGAAAGTCAGGCGTCCCGAGCCTGCGGCTCCGATTCAATCGGGCCTAGAAGCCTTGGGCGCGAAGCCCTGTGTTGAATTGGGGTCGGTCTTTCTGTAAACATTCTGATTTTCCCTGTTGTTCTTGTTCTGAATCGCTGAGCCCTTCTTGAAATCCCATTTCCTCGGGGCTAGTTTAGAAAGCCCTACGGCTCAGATGCTGGGAATGTCAGAGGTCCAGGCTGTCGGCTGGACCTAGCATCGGGCGTACGGACTTCTCCTTGCTGTCCTAAATGACATAGCTGACATGTCGCACAGGGATTAGAGAACAAGTCTGAGTTGGTTCCACATTTCAATGACACAAACACACATATTCGTCACGGTTGAGCGGCACCTGTTTATCCGCTTATTAAATGCATCACCAACTTAAAGCGACTAAAGGGCGAGAAAAGTTACCAAATAAGACACTCCTGCATTTAACCATGTAATCACATCAGGCGGTGAGTTAGTTGGTTCATTGATTGTGATTTTGCGGTGCAAGGCTTGCTAAGGCCGAAATGTGCCAAAGTTAGCTGTGGATTAACATAGACTTAATGACGCGTTTGTTAAATGTACCATACTGAGTTTTCTGACGCATTTGTAGTAACTTCTGGGGAGATCTCACAAATTTTTTCATCGCTTTAACAACCATCACAATATGTAGGACCTGGTTAGCAGTTGCTAGCAGCATCAGCGCATGCTATTATCTCCAATGGCGGTGAAGTACATTATTCGTAGGTAAAAGAAAAACCTTGCGCTTAAAATGTAAAAACTAAATTTGTATGCGATAAATGCCTTTGGACAGCACAAAATGATATTATATGCAGATATCATAATGCCTGCAAGCTTTTCTAGGTTTGTCCAAAAGCCAAGGTTCAGCTGCATCCCTGTTTCTTTTTTTGTAATTGGCTCTAAGAAAAAAGAAATTTTGGCCAATTACGGCCAGCATTTTTATTGTAAATTAGATTAAACCTGTTATACCGCCAGGAGGTGCAGGTAGAGAGAAACAGTTTATTTCCTTTTTTTAGCTCTCACTTAGAACTTGAGTGATTGAGTACAAAATGATATTAAATACTAAAATTTAGTAACATGTTTTACTTCATTTTGTAACATCCCTCATCCCAGAAGAAGAGACAGACATGTAGGTAACGCGATACCAGTAACAAGTTACTTCTACCTAGTTACTTTGGCACTTTGATACTTTAGACCAATGTTGTAAAACACACTACCTCCAGGTCCTACACTGTTTTTCGCGTAAGCCTTGTCAAATTATGAGGCGCTGGAGAAAACCAGCCTTCTGCGTTAAAGGAGCGATACAACGATTTTTGAATTTTGCGCAAGTATCACTTAGAACGGTTACCTATCGTTAATAAACTGGGAAACATCCATTCGTTTTTCACCAACGCAATCGAAGTCGCAGAACAAAATTAAAGAGAAACGAGTACCGTTCCCCCCTCAACTCGCAGCCAGAACACGCGGCCTCGTGATCTGGAGCAGATTAAAGGCCGCAAATGTTCATAGCCACGCGCTGGGGTTGGCAAGGCACAGGACACGCGCTGAGTTCCAGATATTGTTATGGTTCGGCTATTGTCGTCATTGCAGCGATTGGACACGGGCCGCTATCTAATGCTTCTTGAGTGCCCAAGCAATGCCCAGGCCCAATCTATGGGAGATAGGTGGCCGAGTGGGCGAGCGCACACCAGCTCGGAGCACGTGGAGCGAAAGCTCGCGCTGCAGAACTCAGGATCCTGGGTTCAAGCCCCACCCCGGCCCGTTTCGATCTGGATGAGCATCGTACCGGTGAGCGGTCGTGTATCACTACTGCGTGGTGCACGTTAAAGACATCAGGCCAGCTGTTGTACTGCACTGTCTAAATTGCTCATCTACAGCGAGTGACTCGTCGCAACTTTAAAGGGCTGACCAACTACACGCTGTATAAATATCCACATAACCCTTACTATTTATTCCAATTTATGAGCCGCGTTCAGATATCGTCACTTGACGGATCTACGACCTCTCGGCGACGTCACCAAGTTTTGCGAAGGAGAGGTTGAATTAAAACGCTCGCTTTTGTTCTTGAAATTACACCGCAACAAAGGAGTTTCTTGGCCAGTGGCGTTGCGTGCGATTATATTTGAGTCCCACTGGTGCCAGTAAGCTCGTTCAAAGTGAAAAACATTCCAATTGAATATTATTGCACCGCCCTTTAATTTCTTATTTCGAACTCCTTTGGTTCGCGTTCCGCCCGTTGAAAATCATGCGGGAAGCGCCTCAGCACGCACCTCGTATTGCGGCCCCGCAGTGTTCTTCCGCAGAATAAAGGCCGTCTGCTTTTTGGGCTGTCACCATGACAACGAACGCCGATTTTCCGAACGCCGTCTGCTTTTTGGAACTGTGCAGCATTGTCAGCGCGCCGCACCGCCGCCTGGTCCCCTCTGCCCGACGACGAACGACCGACCTGTTACGAGGACTGGGTGCACCCCGGTGACTGCGAGCGCCGGACGCGAATTCTGACTTCGCTCTTCTACTTAGTGCCACTAAGCGGGCTAGGAGCTTTGGTGTAACCCTCATCCCCCTTTTTCCTTTTCGTCCAGGGACTTAGACGCAATGCCAAAGCTTGGACCGCGACTCACCTGGCCTCTGATCCCGGTGTAATCCCTTGGTTAAATAAACGTCTTAACAACTACAGTGCAGCCAACACAGCTTCCCTCGGTAGCCATCAACGGTGCGCGTACTGTTGTCTTCGAAGAGCTAATATTTCCTCTTGGGTGTCGGCAATTGCACGCAAACAGTATCGCCGCTTCGACTCGGTTTTACGTTGCCGCGTTCGTTGTGCCACTGCCACGGCCGCTCGATCCCCTCTTCCGCTCCCGCTTCCAACGCCCCATTCGCCCGGACATGGGAGGTGTAAATAAAGTGTCTCTCTCTCTCTGTCTCTCTTTTTCTCTTTCCCTCTATTTCTTTCTCTCTCTCTCTCTCTCTCTCTCTCCCTCTCTCTCTCTCTTTTTCTTGCTCTCACGCGCCCGCGGCGCGTCATTGGAAGCGTGCCAGAAGACTCCCTCTTGAAAGGACGTAACGAGCGAACGGGCGGAGCACGGCGGGAACTGCGGAACAACCTCACGAAACCGGACCAGTCCAGTGCAGTCCAAGCCACGACCGTCCAAAGCAAAGACGGCTGCGTGGACAAAAACAATAAATGCTAACGCATTCATAAAACTAGGAGGAAGCAGGACGAAAAGGACGACTGTGATGGTGTAGGGGTTGAGCCAAAGTAAAGCGGAAAGGGAGTGAACCCCAAGTGCTGCCAGTTTCTGTCAAGAAGTCGGCACGCAGTCAGCGAGGAGTGGTATCTCTAAAGCCCCCAAGAATCAACCGAACGGGACTTCAACGAACCAGTGGTAGGGACCACGAGAAGAAAACGGGGAGAACTGTTAGGTCCTGGAGTTGGCTTACTGACATTGAATCACGCGGCAGTAATAACTGTCGTAACCCATTCACCGATTTATATTATATTTTCTTTTCACATCCGACGCCAGACACGCGCAATAATATCGCTGACATCATTAAACGCACTGCACCAGCGAACACAATACCTCGTTTGGCAGCTCTAAACCCACTCTCTACCCTCGCCAGCCTGATTTAGGCACTTGAGAGTTTTCCCCACTGAGATTACGATTTTTACGAGCATCGAGGCTGGAATACCGACGACGCACACTACGTCCGACCCGTTCAAGCGACACCATGTGTCAACCACCCTTCGTGGTCAGTTTTTTCTATATGTGACTTAATTAAGCTCGATGCAACATATTGGCCCCCTTAAGCGCCTCGTGCCGTCGTAATTAACGAGCGCCTTATTAATGTCTTCCAGGAAGCCGCAATAGATCATGAACCTAGGAGCGACAACCAAAGGGCCGATCAACCTCCCACTTGACAGAAACTAATTGCTCGAAACTTATTACCTTTACAAATTGCGCCGCCCTTTGCGCGCTATTCTATGCGAGTTTGCACCGAAACACTTCAGCAGCTGGTTACCAACGACTTCGGAAAGCATACACACACGACATAGGCTGACGCTAATTCAGTACCCGTCTAATGTTCACTGGCAAGAATTTCACGCAAATGTCGCTATGGCCTTTAGCTTTTGGAGCAAGAATAAATGTCGGTGGTGCCAACAACAATTCAGAGCAGAACATTTGAATGAATGCAGACATTCATATTGTTGTGCAGTCTCGTTGGTGCAGAAACTCTATTGGCAGAACGCGGAATGGGCGTCGCCTTCAAGCAAACGGGCCTGTCAGCCACTACCCGCTAGGCCACCAGGTCGCATAATGTAACTTGTTGGGATCGAAAGATAATTACTCCGCTAGCCATGACCTAACACATCTTCATCGCTTCATTCTCATTCATCTCTGCATGGTGCTCTGTGGTACTCGACAGGTGGTTAGCCTGCTTTCAAGACGTTCTGATGTCGCATCTCGTCATCTTTGTCCCTGAAATGAATAATTGAAACCGGCTCAAATTTTTTTCGGATTGCAACCAGCAGTGTAAAAGAGGGGGAGGGGGAGGGATATTCGGAGCTTGGCGCGCTTTTGTTCTTTGTTCAGCACGGCTACCGACAACTTCGCAACGGTGTGGAAGCTCCGAAATCCCACGATCAAATATTTCAGTGCAAAGTGGCTGCAACGCACGAGACTTGTTTGCTAATCCTGTGCTACACATGTGCCACGTGACCTCAAGTTTCGCACGTTGCTTCACCGAACCGGAAGGTCCCGCGACACGTCACGCTGCTTCCGTGTCATGTAGCATTTACTGCGGTGCATCGTAACTGGAAAAGATGCGGAAAATAGCTGAACTTTAGCACGGTTCTTGAAATTTTCCTTCGAGTGAACTTTAAATAAACAAATAAATCTTTCGGGGGATTGCTTTGGTCACGCATGCCTCGCCCTGACCTTGGATTAGAATTCCCTGTTTCAATCCGCCAGAGCTTTTGCGCTTTGGCAATATCTAGTCCCCGCTACAGCACTTCCCGATAACCTCTTTAGTTCAATGCATAGTAGATGTTTCCTTAAAGGACACATGAAAAGAAAAAAACTTTTTTTTAAACGGCTTAGATGAAAGAGGATGTCATAAAACGATTTACAACGAGAAAAAAAAATTTAGAGCTATATTTACGGCGCAATACGAATTTGTAGTTGGCGCCCGCGGGCCCCGCGGAAAAGTGGCCCATATTTATCACGTGACTGGCCCTTATTTATCACGTGGTGCCTGCGCTCTTTCGAAAGCTTTCTATGGTCTTTGAAAAAATTATTTTCTTCATTTTTTGTTGCACTTATTTTGTAACAGAATATTTTGACTTTTGAGAAACTTCAAGTATAAGAAAATCAACACTTCCGTTTTGACGCATACGAAACCAACAGTCGCCATTTTTTCTGCAAAGGGGCGCGGAGCTGACGGAGCGCGGTCGGCGCGGTGTTGTTTGTGACATGCCGGTTCAACGAAAGCGACGCCGCTGCTCGACGAAAGGCTGCAGTTCTCGTGATCGTGACCAGGAGGATTTCAGTAAACATGCGGTACCGGCGGACGAGCATTTGAGAGCGATCTGGCTAGAGGCGATCGGGCGTACGCCGGGCACGTCTGGCGAGAAGAATGTCCCGGTGTGCTCTCGTCACTTGGCCCGGAGGCCTTCGAGCCACGCAGCGAGCGAACCCAACGCGTGACTTTAAAGCCAAATCGCATCTCGTCACTGGACAAATCTCAACGATTTGTCGAGTGACGAGACGGGCGACGAGAACCCGCTGTCGTGCGTCGAGGCAAACCGCACGAGAAGCGTATCGCTGGCCTCGGAGCTTTGCGGGGGGGTTCGCTGGTCTGCGAGGCGTGCGCTGTCCTCGTAGGGGCAAAGCCCGAGCTGCCTGCTCCGGTCGACGAGTCTGCGCTTCAACTCGGGATCTATCGTAAAAGACGCGGAGCAGACTACCACCGCTTCCACGACCAGCACACAAACCCAACAACCAACGTTGCCAACAACACAGCGCGCGCCGAAGTTGAACGGAAGTGGCACTTGTTTAGCCGAGCAGCCAAGCCAATCCAAGCGGCTTACCTCTCCTCCCCCGGAGCGCACCGGCGCGAGAGAGAAAAGTGGAAAGGAGGAGCGTTACACCGCGCTTGAAAAAAATCATCTCGCGCCGTAAATATAGCTCTAAATTTTTTTCTTCGTTGTAAAATCGTTTATGACATCCTTTTTCCATCTAAGCCGTTTAAAAATGTTTTTTTTTTCTTTGCATGTGTCCTTTAAAAGGATATGCTGCCTTTCACTCCAAGTCCGACCCAGCAATGACCATAAATAAGAAAGTCGAACGGTCAGCGCCAAAAGTGTACGCCAGTGCGCTCGGTCGTTTTTTGTTTTTTTTTTTTTTTTTTTGTCGGCTTG
>JABSTQ010004131.1:0-16363 GCA_013358835.2 Ixodes persulcatus
CTAGTATAGTATTTCAAAGCAAACTAAATAACTTAAAAAAAAACTGTAAGAGACAGGGAAAGCGTATTCGGTGGGCCATGTCGTTAATTCGTTGGAAGAGCGCGGATTTTACACTCGACATTTTCAGTGAGACCGCCCACGCGCTGGGACTAAACAAAGAGAAACGGAAGGAGAAGAGGAGAAGAAAGCGCGTGGTGACGTCAGAACGCCGAGCTCTGATTGGAAGAATTAGTGGGTAGACCTAAAGCAATTGCTGCGTTCGTCTCCACTGAACGCGTCAAACGCGTTCGAATCCGAGAGCCAAACGCCGGACGTCGGCGTTCCGCGTGCTAACGCGTTCGACGAATGCAGCGGAGACAAACGCAGCTATAGGCGGATACGCAAGTTCGTCTGCTTGTTTTGCAAGGGTTGTGGTGACGTCAGAAAGACGCCGAGCTCTGATTGGAAGAATTAGTGGGTAGACCTAAAGCAATTGCTGCGTTTGTCTCCACTGAACGCGTCAAACGCGTTCGAATTCGAGAGCCAAACGCCGGACGTCGGCGTTCCGCGTCCTAACGCGTTCGACGAATGCAGCGGAGACAAACGCAGCTATAGGCGGATACGCAAGTTCGTCTGCTTGTTTTGCAAGGGTTGTGGTGACGTCAGAAAGACGCCGAGCTCTGATTGGAAGAATTAGTGGGTAGACCTAAAGCAATTGCTGCGTTTGTCTCCACTGAACGCGTCAAACGCGTTCGAATCCGAGAGCCAAACGCCGGACGTCGGCGTTCCGCGTCCTAACGCGTTCGACGAATGCAGCGGAGACAAACGCAGCTATAGGCGGATACGCAAGTTCGTCTGCTTGTTTTGCAAGGGTTGTGGTGACGTCAGAACGCCGAGCTCTGATTGGAAGAATTAGTGGGTAGACCTAAAGCAATGGACCTTTTCCGAGAAGCTTTCTGCGCACGCGCGAGCACTCGATGCCAAGCGGCGGAAGTCGGCACTAGAAATCGAGGAAATTCGGAAGGAGGCTCTCGATCAGCGAGTAGAACACGTAATTGCAACATATATATAATTGTGTTACACAAAAAAAGAAAGTGGACGGACAGAAAAACATGACGTTTGGGTGGACGCCACAGATCCCCCTCTTTAGAGTCGCGTTGGGCACGCGCCGCTGCTCGGAGAGCGAAGAAACTGGTAGCGTATAGCTCCCATTATCGATTGGTAGCGCAGGTAGGTCACTTCCTCGATTTTTAGTTCGTACAGCCACCGCCTGGTGCCGTCGGTATGTGAAAAAGGTCCATTGCTGCGTTTGTCTCCACTGAACGCGTCAAACGCGTTCGAATCCGAGAGCCAAACGCCGGACGTCGGCGTTCCGCGTCCTAACGCGTTCGACGAATGCAGCGGAGACAAACGCAGCTATAGGCGGATACGCAAGTTCGTCTGCTTGTTTTGCAAGGGTTGTGGTGACGTCAGAAAGACGCCGAGCTCTGATTGGAAGAATTAGTGGGTAGACCTAAAGCAATTGCTGCGTTTGTCTCCACTGAACGCGTCAAACGCGTTCGAATCCGAGAGCCAAACGCCGGACGTCGGCGTTCCGCGTCCTAACGCGTTCGACAAATGCAGCGGAAACAAACGCAGCTATAGGCGGATACGCAAGTTCGTCTGCTTGTTTTGCAAGGGTTGTGGTGACGTCAGAAAGACGCCGAGCTCTGATTGGAAGAATTAGTGGGTAGACCTAAAGCAATTACTGCGTTTGTCTCCACTGAACGCGTCAAACGCGTTCGAATCCGAGAGCCAAACGCCGGACGTCGGCGTTCCGCGTCCTAACGCGTTCGACGAATGCAGCGGAGACAAACGCAGCTATAGGCGGATACGCAAGTTCGTCTGCTTGTTTTGCAAGGGTTGTGGTGACGTCAGAAAGACGCCGAGCTCTGATTGGAAGAATTAGTGGGTAGACCTAAAGCAATTGCTGCGTTCGTCTCCACTGAACGCGTCAAACGCGTTCGAATCCGAGAGCCAAACGCCGGACGTCGGCGTTCCGCGTGCTAACGCGTTCGACGAATGCAGCGGAGACAAACGCAGCTATAGGCGGATACGCAAGTTCGTCTGCTTGTTTTGCAAGGGTTGTGGTGACGTCAGAAAGACGCCGAGCTCTGATTGGAAGAATTAGTGGGTAGACCTAAAGCAATTGCTGCGTTTGTCTCCACTGAACGCGTCAAACGCGTTCGAATCCGAGAGCCAAACGCCGGACGTCGGCGTTCCGCGTCCTAACGCGTTCGACGAATGCAGCGGAAACAAACGCAGCTATAGGCGGATACGCAAGTTCGTCTGCTTGTTTCGCAAGGGTTGTGGTGACGTCAGAAAGACGCCGAGCTCTGATTGGAAGAATTAGTGGGTAGACCTAAAGCAATTGCTGCGTTCGTCTCCACTGAACGCGTCAAACGCGTTCGAATCCGAGAGCCAAACGCCGGACGTCGGCGTTCCGCGTGCTAACGCGTTCGACGAATGTAGCGGAGACAAACGCAGCTATAGGCGGATACGCAAGTTCGTCTGCTTGTTTTGCAACGGTTGTGGTGACGTCAGAAAGACGCCGAGCTCTGATTGGAAGAATTAGTGGGTAGACCTAAAGCAATTGCTGCGTTCGTCTCCACTGAACGCGTCAAACGCGTTCGAATCCGAGAGCCAAACGCCGGACGTCGGCGTTCCGCGTCCTAACGCGTTCGACGAATGCAGCGGAGACAAACGCAGCTATAGGCGGATACGCAAGTTCGTCTGCTTGTTTTGCGAGGGTTGTGGTGACGTCAGAAAGACGCCGAGCTCTGATTGGCCCTGACTGAAGGATAGCGGGTAGACCGCAGGGCAGCTTACTTTGAGGTCTAGCCCACTATCCTTCAATCAGAGCTCGGCATCTTTCTGTGACGTCACCACAACCCATGCAAAAGAAGCAGACGAACTTGCGCCATAGCTTTAGGTTTATACCCACCAATCATTCCAACCAGAGCTCGGCGTTCTGAAGTCCCTGCACGCTCTCGTCTCCTCTTCTCCTTCAGTTTCTCGGCGCGTAGCTTGGTTCGCGTTGTGAACGGACGCTCGCTCCGTCCTCGTACTTTTTATTCGCTTGAAGAAGAGGAAAAAAAAAATGACACGAGTGTGGGCGACGCGGTGCTTGCGGAAACAGGGAGGATGTGTTTCTTTCGCTCGCGGCGTGTGTGTCGAACGAGGACAGCGATGCAGTAAACGCAAGAATTGACGAGACAAAGAAAGCAGCGCCGGACTGCAGAATATGCGAACACGACGTAAACAGGCTTGCCACTCAGCGTAATGAGATTTGCGAACTTAAAATTGAATTTCTTTTTCTCGCGTCTTCTTACTTTGGTTTGGGGTTTAGTTAAAAGCGTGACGTGCTTCGTTAAAAATATAAATAAAAGTTATAGAAATCTGGAAACCGCGCAAGTGACGAGTGAATAACTAATGTATAAAAATATTCGTTTTTCTTTTTTTTTTCTTTTTTATTTTAAGGGTTTTAAGACCGAATTCATACCACATGCAGAAAAATATTTTTATTGTCTTTTCATGTTAACCGAAGTAAAGTACTCGAGTTATTTTTTTAATAATTTCATTTATATTGCAGTACACATACTTCTTCTGTAACGCCTCTTTGTCTGAACTTAATATTTTAATATCAGCGAACCTCTGTTTGCGTGAATCTTTCGTCAAAGTAAACAACCAGCGCCCCTGTCTTGCGTGATCCGAGAGGGGCGCTGTCAATCACGTATATCTTTATTGATAAATTTCTTAATAATATATATATCAGTGTTGGACAAAATACTCGATAAAAGTATTTAAGTTAAGTTACTAAATACCTGCGTCATAAAGTATTTAAAATACTACTTAAGTTACTTTCACTGTAAAGTATCTTGAGTAGAGTACAGATACTTAGAAATGTATTTCAGTTACTTTTGAAGATACTTCCGCATTGCTTAATTTGTATCGACGTCATTGACAACGAAAGTTATTTAGCTACGCAAATCAGGGTTACCAGAATGATTTTTAGCACGCAACAACAACTTTATGCAGTCCGACTATAAAGAGCAAAATATTGTCACGAATGATAAATGATGACGCGGCGAATAACTGAGGAAACTAAACGTTTAATGGGGCGAACTTGTTCCCAAAACAAAAGAGAGAAAGGCTAGCGTCGCAGGCGTCGATGTCAGCGAAACAGCAGGATCGACCGCTGGGACGAGACTGACTCCGGACCGCCACTCGGAGCACCTTTTGTACCCGCGTGGGTTTCTGGAACATTCGGCGTAGAAAGTTCGGCGCGTAGAACTTTCGTAACTCAATCAGTCGACAAAATTCTCGAACTTACCAGAATGTCAAGTTGAAGGAATAAATAAAAGAAGTCCGCTTTCTGGTATCGAACCCGGAGCCTCCGCGCGAGAGCCAAGCGCGGTAACCATCCGGCCACGCGCTCGCTGGGCGACGCGCGTGGCAGTATCACTGATAGATGTTACAAAACATTTCTGGGACAACAAGAAAGAGGTCGCTTTAGCTATTGGGGAGGAGATCAGACCGTGGCACCCCAAGCGGTTAACTTTAGAACTAGATGGATGAGGACAACAAATACAATGGCTCAGCGCTCGGCTGACATAACCGAACGCGGCGTCAGCGTTCGGCTGGAGTTCGTGTTCTCCGGTGAGGGGGAGGAGGGGCTCTTTTGTTACCATTCCGGCCTGCATGAACGATGCAGCATGCACGGTCCTCAGCTAAGCACAAAAGCCAAAGTGGGTCAAACTCGCATCCTCTGAAGACTGCTTTCGGGACAGATCCGGCACCTAACGTCATGGACATTCCCACAAGGCCTGTAAGCGCGTGCACAGGCCTTGTGTTGGGTAAACACTGAGGTGTGGGGACAACAAACGGGATAGAGCGCCTCGCCGATAGTGACATCACTGAATATCACATCCTGCGGCGCGCCTTAGGCGCATTGTTTAACTACAATTCATATTCCCTATACGGGGAGTTCACTATAAACGAACTTCAGACACGGATATGAGTGAATGGATAACAAAGAGAACCCGCATAATAGCCACGGCACGTCACCCTGCACGCAGTTAGTTTCCTGTCCTGTTCTCTGCTTATCAATGTTCGCTTACAGACAGTGTTCGCGAGAGCAATAAGCGCCAAACTGACAACAGAAAGAAAAAAAACCTTGACGTTTTGCCCTGGCGGGGTCAAATATACAAAAAGCAAAACAAAAATGTCTACTTTTTTGTGTGTCCACTTCTCATTTTCTTCTATTTGTTATTTCTTGACACTTAAGTCTGCATTGTTCTCGTAGGTCGTTTCCCGGTCTGCTTGCGCCTCCGGGTGGCATCTCTACTTCCGTAAAACCACACCTTTGGTTTGAGGATTTTTTGGGGCGCCTTTGGGAAGGCGAGGGGAGAAGCTTCATTGTACGAACTTTCGGCTGAAATATGAGTCACAGTCGGCAAGAAAGCGATATTTTCACGAGCTCAATCTAAGTCACCGTAGCTAATCGGAGCTAGCAACAGGATTCGGTTGCTCGAAAGAATGTTCACGTTTCCTCGTGCCACGCCCACCCCACTTCATACCGAAAAACTCGGAAAATGGCGGAATGTCAAAATGTATTTAAGATAATGAGTACAAGATACTCGGAATTGTAATTAAGATAGAGTATTAAATACTCTCTATCAAAGGTATTTGCAAGATACCAAGATACTCCAAAAAGTATTTAAGATACAGTATCTTGAGTAGAGTATTTGAGATAGGCACAAGTCTGATATATATATATACTATCAATTAATAGAACGCCGTTAAGAGTACACGAGCTCCACGGTGCTTTACTTGATTTGCGGGATCCCTTTTTCGAGAGCTGCATGCTGTTGCGTGACAGTCATGCATGAGTCGCGAAGCACTCGTGTAAGAAGCCCTTAACAGCCTGTCAAGCGGAGCCCATGCCAAGGAAGACGCGCAGAGTCAGTCTGATTACAGAGAAAGTTGTAGCATTACGCGTGGTATATACTCACTCACACTTTAAAAAAAAAAATGCGGGGTGCGGGTGGCGTTCGTATCGGCAATGCTGCAATCTCATTGGCTAAGGAGTGGTAATGAGAGGCTGCGTTTCTGAACTTGTCTTTCACCATGTACAACTTCCCATAATCGCCTCCTACGTACCGCCACCTTTGTTTACTAAAGCGTAGATTATAGGTTATGGACATGCGCAGTAGGCTCCTTCGGTGCAATTTCGTTCGCCGAGCATGCGTCCACAACCCACGACTGGTTATTAATCGCCTGGGGCAACTTGGGTCGTGCGACCACGTGCGAGGCCTTCTTTGAAATAACTCCTAAGATGAAGGTTGGCTGAAATGTTACTGCGTGATATGCCCAGTTCCGACACAGTGATAGCATTAAAGGCTGGTTCACACAGCACCGCTTTCTTACGTTTTCTCACGTCGCCGAAACATTCGATCGTGTCTCGATTGTTGCGTACCGTGGCGATCTCCGTGAATTGGTGTAGCCACGCTTGATATGAAGCGCGGATGTCCCGGTCAGTTGTGGCGTAAGCAGACCTAAGCTTTCGGAACGGAGCGTAACGTAAGCAAACGGGATCTGTAGGAAGCAGCCTCTAAGGTGGTCATGATACGATATCGGGTTAGAATGTTTATGATTTTTCAGATGTGTACAGGTCCTAGTCTGGCCCGAAGGTATTTCTTTCAGTCTTGCCTTCGCAAAGCTTGATGACGTAATTGTGGGATCAGAACCTCCCGCCTGGCGACCGTCGAGCGTGGCTCATGGATTGGACACAAGAACTGCGTAAGCACTCGACTTCGGCTTGTAACAATCAATACCTCGGCGGACACTCGAGTAGTGGCTCGACTCCAACCACTGCGGTGATGAGAATAGCCGAACTCTAACAATGGCTGGATCTCAGTGCGTGGGCTCTACTTTGCCAACCCCAGCGCTTGGCTACGATTACCGTTGGCGGCATTGGATAGGCACCAGGCGTCGTGGCCGCGAGCTGGTACGAGCAGTGCGCCTGCGGTGCGATGGTGGCGCTGTGCTAAAACCATCGGCTTCGCGCGCTGCCCCGTAAAAAAATGTGTAGCCTCTTTTTTTTTTCTTTTCGTTTTTTCGAGGGTGTACCCCGTTTCCCGGGGTGCGGATGTCCGAATTGTGTATGCCTCTCTTCCGTTCCCGCGTCCCTCGTAGCTCGAGAGTGCAGGCACGTACCGCCTAGATGTTCTCTGTCGGCGCGCTTTGAAATTCGCTTCCGGGACTCGGGGTCTGCTGCTATGGGACACGTCCGCATCGGGACCGTCGCCACAGGACGTCCGGCATGTTACCCGAAAGCTCGAGCCGAATGGGTAAAAACTGGGTCTTTCTTTTTTTGGTTACCAAACATTGTCATTACATTATTTTTTTATATTTAAAAAAATAAGAACTGTGATCGAAAGAGTTTCGCGACTGATAGAGAGAAAGCGAGAAAAACTTCCCGATTCCTTGCCGAGTCCTGCAGATGAACTGCCGTTGACGGCCGAGGTGCTACACATTCTACTGCAGATACGCACAATCCCACACAGGCTTTTTCCGAGAAATCTAGAGACATTTTCCGGATAAATATAGTGGATACAATTTTTCGCTAAACGTCAGCGGCGTCACGTGGCGTCACTTTACACTGCGACGTCACGTGACACGACAACGTTACATGGGGCACACGCGGGGATATCCGCTGCAAAACATTGCCTTACCAGCTGTCATTGTAATTTAAAAAAACAAAACCCCGACCTACAAAACGTTTTTTCCGCAAGGTAGAAAAATCCTCCTCCCCACTTTTCCCATTTCCCCCTCTCCCCTGCAATCTTGACGGAGAGGGACTCCTTTTGTTAGGGCTGGATAAGCGGAGATCTTATCCCTGCTTAACAAGCCCCAAGATGCAGGTATACAAAAGCATTCCCCCCGCCGTCAAGATAGCAGTGGGAGACGGGAAAATGAGAAGGGTGGCGAGCAGGACATTCCTACTCTGCGGAAAAGAAAACCACTTTGTAGGTCGGACTTTAAAGGCCGACCTACACTTCGCGTTTTCCACTTTTCCCCACTTTCTCCTTTCCCATAATATTCTCTCCCTCTTTCAGCTTGGGTCAACGCGGCTTCCCTCGCAGTTTAGGAGAGGAGGGCGCTAAGAGGATTATCTGCACTGCAGAAGACCGAGGTTGTGCGTCGTCCTTTAGCTTGAGACTAGAGGCTCCGCCTACAGCGCGAGCTCGCTGGCTTCCGCAGTGCATTGGTTGCGCGTTCCTGCGCGTTCACACTTGTGTTAGCGATTGGGCAGAAAGCTCGTGCTGAAGGCGGGGCTTATTAATGTCGTGCGTCCAAGAAACCATAGTGGCGGGAGTGGGACTTTCCTTCGAGGTCCGTGACCTCTTCTTCAGCAGCCTCAGATTGAATTCTACGTAATTCCCACTTTGGATCCTTTGAGACGACGCTGCACGGTGATTATGCGTGCAGAAACTGAGGGAGAGGAGGAGACGAGAACGCGCGGGGACGACAGAACGCCGAGCTCTGATTCGATTAATTATTGGGACCTAAAAATAGCTGCCTTTGTCTCCACTGCACTCGATGAAAGCGTTCGAACGCGGAACGACGGCGTCCGGCGTTTGGCATTCGCGTTCGAACACGTTTGACGAGTGTAGTCTGGATAACAGCTAGCTTTGCGTTTACGTACCCTGAATAACAATGAGTGAGTCGAGACCAGACGCAGCACGGGGAAACGCGGCGTTCTGGCGAGTTAATTTATATGTTACCGTACAACACTGCCTGGCAAACTTTACATCATCCTTCGACGTCGCGCGGTGTCTGCCGAAATAGATGCTTTATTGGATCCGCTCCTTGCGTAAAACCGGACCGCACGCCTAAGTAATAACTCGCTGAAACAAAAAGAACAGCGATAATAATAAAGTGTCTGCTTTGTGGGCTTTGACGACGCAGTCATAAAATTACCATCTCGGGCGAAGCAGTTCCTTTCTTCGCACGGGCGCGGCAAAGGGAGCGAGACTTATTTTTGGGTCACGTTATTAGCGGCAGATTCGATGAGCAGACGACGCGCCGTGCGACCGCAACGCCGGAGCGGGGGAGATCTTCCGACTCCTGGATTTTCTTAGAAGGCGTCCCTCAGAGCCGGCGTCCCTGTGTGTATATACGCCATTATACATTTTTATTTTTTGTGTGGTGCACGCGTGAGCGCGTGGGAAGGATCGGAGAGGGACGGTTTTAATGGTCTCGTGCGCCACGCAAGAACTATAGACTCGGTTCGCCAGTAAGCTGATAGTGCGGTTGCGGTTACGCGCTCGCCCCACCAATCAGTCGCCTCCTTCTCGTCGCCTGACCCAGCTCTCTGCGCGTGGGTACGGGCGGGACCGCGATCACGTGGCGAAAGACAGGCGTACGACTGGTCCCACGAGAGCACGTAGATTCCACCGCACTATCTGCTTAAAGGTGAACGGTGTATATACGTCTGCGCGCGTGGCGTCTCGACTGAAGTGTATAACCCGGCCGGAAATAGCGGTCCATAGATGGAGTGCGAGATAGACGCTCTTCGAGTTGATGCTCGACACTGGCTCCGTGCTCCCGGACAAAAGAGGAGATGTGGCGATGAGAAAGGTGCCAACTGGAATGGTTGTCAAGGTACTGGGTGTTCGGTCCTGGAGACATAGGGCTAGGGTTTTTGGATGTGAGTGTTTAGAGTTTATACAGTCCGGCGTTAGCATCGGAGAACAGGGTTCAAGAGAAAAACAAATTGGGTTGTGTTTGTGTTTATACAGCCTAGAATTTGGTCTGCCTCAACGGGCGACGAGTCTCCCAGCTGTAGATGAGAAATTTAGCCAGTGCAAGGTTCAGGAGACTATTATAAGTGCAATGTTTTTGTAGCAAAAAAAAAAAAAAACAAGAGCACTCTAAAAAAAAAAGGCGTCATCTTAACACTTTTTGGAGTGTAAATGGTTTGTCGCACTATCCACCCTTTTTTGAGAGTTAGGGTTACTCTTCGAAAGAAAGTGTTGACTTTACTCTTTTGAGAGTAACGAGGAGTTACTCTTGACAAGAGTTACAGTTACTCTTCAAAACTAGGTGTTGACTTTACACTTTTGAGAGTAACAAGGAGTTACTCTTGACGAGAGTTAATGTTACACTTGTCTAGGGTAGGGCTCCCCTTTAAAATGAGGCGTAAAATTAACACTTTTGAAGAGTAGCGTAGACTCCTATAGGTGGTGTTGCACGTACCCTCGAAGCGAATGTTGTGGCTACTCTCTTAGGTGTAAATAGAACAACTCTAATGAGTGGTCAAGGTTACACTCTCATGCCAAGAGTTATTTTAACTCCCTTGTAAAGGGTAGCTTCAGCTCCATAAGAAGTGTTAATTAAGCTCTACGTCAGAGCTAAAAGTACCCTCTTGAAAGAGGTTACAATAACTCTGCTAAAGTGTAACTATGTCATAGTTACTCTTTTCTGTTAGGTGTTATCTTTTCCCTTTCATGCAGTGTGCCTGAACTCTGAAGAATGGCAAACGAAGAGCTTCCAAAGGTGTTATGATCACTGCACAGTTAGGTGTTTCATTGTTTTCCAGTGTACTGGCAATTGGCATTTCTAGTCAGTTGAAGTGTGACCACTGTACTTTTCTTTTTGAAATTATTTTATGAATGTCAATACCTCCAATGATTTCGCTGTAATGTGAAATACTTTTGTCCTTATTGCAGGAGTTGTTGCATGCAACTAGGGACAACTCAAGTATTTTGCAATGAACAGTAGCCCTAAAACCTAAAAGTGGCTATGTACATGTTCACAAGGAGATGGTTGCATAGCAAATGTGGAACGGTACATAGAGCATGACCCTGTACAGAGGCTATAGGTTCTCATGAAAAGTCGGCATAGAAAGAATAAAAACAGTAGAAAAGAGCTTAATAAACCAAGACTTTAATTTCAGCACATAGCAAAAAAAAAGGCAAAACTGGCACCCAAATTTCCTCTGGCTAAAAGTTTCGAACTTTGTGATCAGATCCAAAGCCAAGACAGACTTTATCTTGTACCTCAAACCAATGAAGTGGCCAATCCCTACAAGTGACCGGCTTGCTTTTTGACGGTAAGAAATGTTGTGGACCCAGTGCAGTGCAAGAACGAGCGCGGCACCAGCCACAATATCCGTCACCTCAAATGAGTGGTCCTCCGACACCAGAGTTATGGTACTTGAGTCCTCTTCGTCAATGCGCATCACCGGGTAGGTCGATCAGTCGTGCCACTCCTCCTGTGAAGAATGAATGCTTAAATGTAAAGTCAGCAATATAAAAAAAAGGAAACAGCTTGCTAAGTGCCCTTAGTTAATACAGTTGCATTCATTTGCGAGACAATAGACCATTTTCGAAAATCTCAGAAGCCATTCAAAGAATATGCTCCAATAGTTGGCTGGGACCTGCTTTCTTGCCAATTAAACAAGAGTCCCAACCGAACACTCAGGCAACGCTCATTTATAGCTCGCTCTGCCGCAACCATCCAAAACCGTTCGTATCCCTTCTGTATGAACACCCAAGAGAAAGATAATCCACATCTCTCTCCCTCTCTCTCTATTTTTTTTCCTTTGTATGCAATGGCAGCCATAAGGGGTTGCATTTATGGCATCCCCAAGTTTGCACCCCATACCAGTGGCATCAAGACAAGGGTGCAAGGAGAGGCCAGTTGCCCCCCCCCCCCATTTTCTCTGACATTTGAAACAATTATAGCAGACAATATGGGAGAGGGGGACAGAGTATAGCTTCCCTGCAGATCACCCCTCCACCTTCCAAACGGTAGCAAATCAGCTGGCCTCTGCCCATAATGGTGAAAGACATAGCTCTATATCTATAAAGACTTTGCCGAAGGGTAGGATAAATGCAATTTCTTAACATCTGGGTTTGTCCAAGTGGCATACAATATGTTAGCAACGTTTTTATAGATTAGTGTGAACAATCTATTGTGTTTCAGTGCCGACTGTCGTATATTATAGTTTATTTTACAACCTTAGAAAAAAAGCTAGCGAATGCATGTAACATCTCAGTTTGGGAGACCATTAATTAAATATTGTAATTTCAGCTGTACAAGGAGCTAATTTGCTATGAAGTACCATTAAACCTTAATAAAAAAAAAAAAACTATACATACTAAAATGCACAAATTCTACACAAAAAAAAGAAAAATAAATATAAAAGTAGTCCAACCCAAGAACATACAGGTTTTAATTGCGAGTTAAAATAATTGATAAATGTGCCACATGTCAAAACAAAGAATGCATCATGGCGAGCTTAAGCTCAGCCACAACCGACAACACTAGATAGTCAGCAAGCTGTTCATGTGTGCCAGTTCATCATGCAGCTAGCTGCACAATAGATGTGGGCTCTAAATTTCTCGTTGCATGTGGATGAACTGGTTGCACCACTCTGAATGCAGGTGCAGGCACATGCATTGCAAGGTCGAAGTAAGACTTTTTTTTTTTTCCGAACAGTAGGAAGGTGAATTTATAAATTCCTTAGTCCTACTCTTGCAACATCATAGTGACCCTCAACCCTTCATCTAGACTTAAAGGGCCCCTGAAAAGAAAAAAAAAATGTTTTTTTAAACAATATGGTTGGGACACGCGTGTCAAAAAATAAATTTCATGCGAAAAAAAATTTTTTTGGAGCAATATTGACGGCGGAAGTTTTATTTGAAGTTACGCGGGCAAAGTCCATGACATCACGGAATGGTCATTCGCTCTTTCCACCTCAACGAGATGGTCATTCCCTCCTTCCACCTCAACGTGAAGGCGAAGCCGATCCACCTCTCCTCCATGCGCCCGAATGACGAGAAAAGCAGTTGAAAGGAGGTGACTACCGACTAAATTGCGAGGCACCTCGCGCCATTAATATTTCTCTAAAATAAAAATTTTTTTCACGTCAATTTAATTTTTGGACACGCGTGTCCCAATCAGACTGTTTAAAATTTTTTTTTTTCTGAGGTTATTAAAGACATGATAATTACAACCTTGCCATTTAAGTTCACACCTATATTTCTCTGCTGATTTGAAAACAAAAAAAAACTCTTTCAAGACAGAGTATTTGTGGCACAAAAATGTGTAGTCATAAATGTACCCATATTGCCTCCATATTAGTTACAAGTTAAAAAAAAAAAACTGCTGGCCTCCCCTCAGCTCACCAACGTCAAAGGTACTACTAAATTAACAGTCCAATAAATACCCCGTTATACGAAAGAACATGACGGTTGAACAGAACATGCCATTTGAATGAATTAAGAATTTAAAATAAATCACTCACATAAAAAAAAACTTGTCGAGTAAAGACATTTACTGGCAAATACACTCGCATATCGCGGTGACATAACTGACACTCCACTCGCACCCAACAAGCCGAATCTTGGCAAATAAGGACTAACTCACTGCTCTGTGGCATTAAAGGGACAATGAAGGCGATTTTATTTAATTTTTTTAAATGGTGTTTTTAGGCTTCTTGGGAACTTGGCATACTGCCCAATTTTTTGTAGACATTTGTGACGCATATTTCTGTGCCTACAAATGAACTGAAGAAACCGAAACTGAACTATCTCCATTCTCATTTCTGGGCCTCCGAAAACGGAGGTGACGTAGGAAGTGACGTCATAAGTGAATGGTCGGTATCGGTAGCATTTAGGAGATCGAGACTGGTTACCGCGGTGGGTTATAGCACCGCGGTAGCGCGACTGTTTCGTTGGATCTGTCAACATGGACGACAATGCCACTCTCGCGAGCGAGTTCTGTTCGGGCTTCCGTTCAGTGACCTAACACCAACGGAACGGGAGTACGTGTGTGGCGTTCTTCGACATCACCCGAGGCCGACGGTGACCGCGCCGGCAACGAGCGGCCCGCTGGCTCCGAGCAGCAAAGCTGTGAGCAACATTCGCACGGGCGAGACGAGAGCGGCGCGTTGCCGAAGGACAGGCCTTGTCCCTGTCCGACAGGGACGCGGTGGAAATGCCGAGGGGAAAGCGGCAGCGACCCTGGAACCGGTTCCTTCGCGGGGGACGCTCCCCAAGAAGGAGAAAATAAACAGCACCATTTTTGGTTTTCACTAAAGTCGGACGTCCACTCATTTCGTCGTCAAAGAACAAGAACGATTAGTGGTCCTCAGTCGACCGTTTGAACAGCCATCTGCGGCGCACAAATTTGGCATGACTACCACTTTGCAGAATCCTTCGAGTACCGTGTTCCAAATGTAAACACGACATCAACGTCTCCAGCGTGCTCCGCGCTGCGTTCTTTATTTTTTTGTTTTTCGTTTGCCCATAGTTGCTCGTTGCCCGTTTCGCGTACAGCGTAGCAAAGAAAAAAAATGAGTATGATGTTTTATTTACGGTTTAGTAATCATCTCCGGTCCCATTTATACTTTTCCTGGTTATTCAAGCGGAAATTAGAACAGTATTCCTCAAAACTGCGAACCAAAACGTGAACGAGGGCACGTCACTCGTTCCGACCAATCACTGACGCGTCTTTTGTGACGTCGCGCTTCTTGGCCCCGCAACGGTCACGTGAGCTCCGCTTCTCCTGGCTTCTCCCGCAACTCTCGGGGCGTCGCCCCAGTCGATCCCGGTACGATTATTACCTCGACTGTTTCATTGATTTGCGCGGCACACAAGCGCCGGTTTCGGCTGAAATTTGGGTAACGTGGCCTGAGACGGGCCTGGAACCCAGTTCAATCGTCAAAAAAATACCTGAAATTGCCTTCATTGTCCCTTTAAGCTTGGGACCTACCGGGAGGAATTTACTACAGCATGCATCTACCGCCAAGAAGACAGCCACATTTTAACAGCAAAAATGAAATAAAAATTGACTTCGAACACAAAAATAACCAATTAGAACGTCTCTCACGGACTATTAGAATAAAAAGCACTTACAAATATCGCTGCACAGGGCCTTTCGCCGTCGATTACACGCTGGACTCGTCGGAGATTCCTGGCCCACAGTTAGACACAATCCAGGCTCAGCAGATCCTGACAAAAAGTACATTCACTGTAAAAAAAATCCATTCAAATTAATAGAGATTGCCAGCTAATTTTTGATGCCGGTACAATTACCATTATCCTGCATCACGGTCACAGCATCAACTATGTATTAAGTGCATGACAGTAATGAGGCCCTACGGTTTTCCCCGTAACTGACCCGTAGAAGCATGGCAGAAAACCAACTCTCAGTCACTGTACTGCACGTGATGCACGGATACGTGAATTGTTCCGGCATCAAAAATCAGCTGTCGTGTTGTCCGTAACTTGTGACGGCAGAGAACCGTAACGCTCAATCACTAAGCTTCATGTGATGCACGACGACGGGAATCACTAGCTGGCGTGCTGTTCGCACCTTGCAGCGACGGCCAGAGCCTGTTGAACTGCTAGCTGTAGTGACTTAACAAAATGGTTGTCTCGGTGAACAATAAATATAGCACTTTACTAATATAATTATTGTTCACTTAAACGTCCCTTTTATTAGATCACTGCAGCTAGCAGTTCAACAGACTCTAGCCGTCGCTGCAAGGTGTGGACAACACGGCAGCTAATTTTTAATGTCGGAATGATTCCCGTCGTCACGCATGACGTGCAGCTCAGTGACTGAGAGTCACAGATTTCTGCCGCCACAAGTTACAGACAACACACAAAGTAATTTTTGATGCGGGAACAATTCAAATTAAATATGTAGTGCTCAGGGAATGTGATTAGGCTGTATGCCCAGGTTACTTTCAGGAGTTAACGCCAGCTGCGCATCCCAGAGGTTAGCAGGTGCTTAAACACTGTGTTAGAAATTTGAAGCAAGTGCACACAAGATACAGTAGTAGGTAAAACATGTTCATACCTTTTTTCTTAAAAATAAGTAGTAGGCCATTTCCAGCTTTCATGTGGAAGGCAATCTCTAATTTCCAGAGCAATCAAGTCCATATGAAGAACTACAGATCCTGGAAAAGCAAAACAAAAAATATGGAATGCCATTATATTATGAACAGACTGCGATGACAGAATAAAGTACCCAATTTCTGCAAACTATGAGTTACACGTAAGCACAGTGCAGGAGCCTCAGATTAACTCTGGCGGGCACTAGACAGAGAAACCAACTTGTGACTTGTGCTACGAAACCTTTTTAACAAGGGAAGTTTAAAAATGCCTTTGAAGACAGACTTGCTGCAATCAATGAGTTTCTTCAAGCATGCTGTCACAAGTAAACAACAGAAGTTACGGCCAACTATGCCTCCCAGAGATAATTAAACACCGTGTTAGTAAGAAATTTTAAGCAAGTGCACATAAATGCAGTACGAAGGTAAACA